>JAKUDI010001065.1:0-26548 GCA_022702515.1 Ilyophis sp. 1 JC-2022 | reverse complement strand
TTGTAAATGTGTGAGGAGACCACATTTCCACATCCTAAGATCCATATTCCATTTTGCACGCAACTCGTTCATGGTCATCCCTCTTCCTTGGTGGTGTACACGCTCATGATGATGTTTGACGAGCAGGGATGACACATGAGATTTCTTCGGAAGTATTGCGGGATGTTTTACATCATAGTGCAAGGTGATTGGGATAGCCGTCCTCCCACCCTGAGGACATTGTTTTTGTCCAAGAAGGCATTCAACTGGTGTAACTAGAGTCCCTTTATAGAGAGAGTAGCGACATTGAGGGTCCGGAAAAATCTAGTCACGTGATTGCGTGGAGCCATTTTGAGTCCATCGCGGACAGGATCAGGATCGGACGCAGATCGGTCAGCGTTTTAACGTTCCCGCTGTACGCAGCGTTCTCATTCGTGTTTTACATCGATTTTACGACAAAATGACAGGTTGTAGCGCCTGTGGGTGCACAAATAGAACGGAGAAGGGATTCAAGATGTATAGATTTCCATCAGATGCTAAAAGACGGAAAATCTGGGAGAACAGAGTCAGTCGTGTTGGATGGAAAGCAACTTCTTCGTCAGTTCTCTGCCAGGTCAGTGTGATGGTGGTAATAGTCCCATATGCGTATATTTGTTTTTTAAGTATGTGTACATGCTTGTTTAATTTCAAAATGTAATTATTTGTGTGCACCTGCCAATGTGGAGAGCCTCTCGACAGAATTTATCAATTATTTTAGGCAATCCCCAGGCATTGGCTGGTGTGTCTTTTTCTTTTTTATTGTTCTGTAATGTGGTCATACCTTGACATTGTTCTGTATATATTTCTGATTTCATGCCTGGAAATTAAATAAATAAATAAATAACATTGTATTGTACATGTATAAGCAGGGAGGTGAGAGTTCGAGTCTCGCTCTCGCCTCCTTGAAATTAAAATGAGGCTGAAATAAGCAGCACGTGTACCTGTCTAGTTCATTCCTTCTTTGTCATGGTTCTAAATAGGGATGTTCCTAACGACTAATTTCCCTGACGTTTAAACGGAAGTTTATACTTAGACTAGTCGACTAGTCTAAAAGTAAGAAAACGCTCAGAAAACAGTCAAAATTGAGCACAATTTAATCTATAAACTTAAACATTGTCCGAAAAAATATTGCGTATATTATAAGAGCCATTTGAAACCGTTAATCACATTCTTCAATAACCAAATTGTATTTTAAATGCCGTTGAAATGTGTGGCACTTTGCGCCTTGCATTATGAACATTGCACATTATCCTACAAAACATGACAACAACTCACTAAATAAAAGTTAACAAATAACATTTTTTGAAAACAATATTCAACGTAACAAAACATTTTTAGGAAATGTGCCTGATTATTACAAAGGAATTTTCATTGGGTGAACGCGATCGCATAGCAAATACAGTAAAAAATAATAATCGGTCATCAGAAAAGCTACCAATAATAGGAACACAAAAAAATAACAATTAGGTCGACTGATCGACGTGACATAAGATTTGTTTTATTGGGCTATTCAACAACGCGATCGGCCTACTTTCCTTTCCACCTCGCTGGTTTAACTTGCAGGGCGAACAGGCTATTAATGCGTTTTGTTTTTTTCTTTCGTTTTTTTAAATGATTTTTTTTTTATCCGGCGTTGTTAACATTAGTAATGGATTCTTGTTTTTTTATAAAGCAACATTTGACCATGAAACATGAAATTTCAGTGTAAATTATGTCAATATGTAATTTAAATGTGTACATTAATAAAATAGTAAGTTTAACCGACTAGCATTTCTGGTGCCGACTAGCGAGGGTAGCAACGTTTAATCGGCTAGTCGACTAAACGCGCACATCCCTAGTTCTAAATGTCTGTGACTGTTAAATCACAACCAGCTCTGTGACTTTCTTCTTTATCATATGGCTCTTAGTTGTCATAAATCTTCTATTTTGTCATCTTCACATAATTTGTTCATTATCAACATGGAAAAGACCATTCCCATCTCTCATACATAGAGAACATAATGGAATACACGGTTCAATGCACTAGCGCCATACGGCGGCTCCGCATTGAATGGACTCAAAATGGCATCAAATCGTTAGTTGTCGCTACTCTCTCTATAAAGGGACTCTAGGTGTAACTTGTTGCGCTTGTTTAGGGTGTCCTTCTGGAGCTTGATTTTCCGGATGTCTTCCGCGAAGGCTTCTCCTTGCACCAGCTTGATAATGAAGATTTCCGCTTCTCTTCTTTCTTCAAGGTCAGTTGCTTCGTTCGTTCTTGGCTGAAGTCCCTTGAATTCTCTGACGTATCTCTTGAGCCTGGCGACAGCTCTCACTGCTCTAGACCAGTCAGAAAATTTGGTGAAGCGGTTCGCCATTGAGTTCACCTCTTTCGTTTTGACTGCATGAACATGGGTTTTGCGAAGCTCAGGGTCAGTTGTTTCTACTTCTCCCACCATCTCCTCTTCACGTGGAAGATTCTTCTGCTAAAGAAAGTCGGGTCCCTTCAGCCAGTTAGACTCTTTCAGCTGAACTGCATTCAACCCTCTTGAGGCGCAGTCGGCTGGGTTCTTTTCGGAGCTGACGTGTCGCCACTGCTCAGGGTTTGTGCTAGATCTTATGCATTGGACCCGATTGGCTACGAACATGTGAAACCTCTTGGCGTCGTTGTTCACGTAGCCAAGGACCACCTTAGAGTCAGTTCAGTAATACTCTTGCAGGTTTTCAATCTCGAGCTCTCTTTTGACAACATCGCAGTTGCGGACTGAAGTTACAGCTGATGACAATTCAAGCCTTGGGATAGTCGTTAGTTTGGTAGGGGCTACTCTTGCCTTCCCCATGACAAGTGAGCAACTGATCTGTCCTGTTTCACTTACTGCTCGGAGATACGAAGATGCACCATATCCACTGAAACTTGCATCTGAAAAGTTGTGAAGCTCGTATCGCATGACCTCGCCGAAGCTTGATGGAAGGTAGGTTCTTGGAATCTTCAAGGCTGCTAAGTAAGGCAGATCTTTAAGCCATGACTCCCATTGTGGCAGGATGTGCTCGGGGAGATCTTCGTCCCAGCCTACTTTCTCTCTACATAGCGTCTGAAGGATCTGCTTGCCGACTAGTATGAAGGGGGCCGCAAACCCTAGCGGATAATAGATGGAGGCGACAGTTGAGAGAACCCCTCTCCTTGTCAGTAGATTTTCCTTAATTACCACCCTGAATTGGAATTCATCTGCTTCGATGCGCCACTGAACCCCAAGTGCTCGCTCGATGTGAGGTTCTCCTAGAGCCATGTCTAGATCTTTGGTTTGGGCACGTTCTTCCGGTGGTATCGCAGCAATCACTTCCTTGTCATTTGATACGAACTTGTGCAGCCGAAGGTTTCCCGTTCTGCACAAGGCTCTTGACTCTTCCACCAGATGTATGGCTTCAGCAGGTGACTTTACGCTCGTTAAGCCATCGTCGACGTAAAAGCTTCTCTGGATGAACTTGATGGACCCTTCGCTGAACCTTCCATGACCCTGTGATGCCAGATGTTTGAATCCGAAGTTGGAGCAACCGGGGGAAGAAGCTGCCCCAAACAAATGCATCCCCATTCTGTACACCAAAGGTTTCGAGTCCAGATCGCCTTTGTCCCACCAGAGGAACCTGAGGTAGTCTTGGTGTTCCTTTGTGACGTGAAACTGATGGAACATCCTTTCCACGTCACACATTATGGCTATTGGATCTTTTCTAAATCGACATCGCACTCCAACTAATGTGTTAGTTAGGTCTGGTCCGGTCAAGAGATGATCGTTTAGAGAGGTTTCTTGGAAGCGTGCCGAACAGTCAAAAACCACGCGGATCTTCCCGGGTTTGTAGGGGTGGTAGACTCCGTGGTGCGGAATGTACCATGCTGGTTGGTTATCGAGTTCAGGCTGCGGAACCTTCTCAGCGTCTCCTCTGGTTATTATGTCATTCATGAAATGGACATAATCCTTATAATACTGCTCATTTCTCCTCAGTTGTCGCTCCAATGAGGTAAGCCTATAAACTGCACATCGTTTATTGTCCGGGAGATTAGGTTTGTCCGTCTTGAAAGGAAGTGGGAGTTCGTAGTGGCCGTCTTCCTTCTGCCTTATACCTTCCTTCACTTTGGACAAGAAGAGAAGATCTTCCTGGGAAACTGGGTTATCATCTGCAGTGTGATCTGTGAAGTCAAATTCGAGAGCCTTGATTACGTCTGTTGGATTGATCTCTTTGACTTGGGTTTTGCATACAAAGTGTTCTTCTCTCTTTAGCTCAACTGATGGCTGCACAGCAGGTGTTACTTGTCGCACTATGACTCAGTGACTGATTCCTATTGCATCGCCGTAGTCACTTGCTGGATTCGAATAGCCGACGATGCTCCAGCTAAGATCAGTTCGCTGTGCGTACGGATGATTTTCTTCACCGGACAGGATCTCTCTTGGAAGAAGGGCTTGTTGACAGTTATAGCCGATCAGGAGGCCTACTTCGCAATCCAATGGTGGTGGAATCTTGTCCGCCAATTGTTCCAGATGAGGCCATTTTTGAGCTGTTTCTGAAGTTGGAATGTGCGATCTTTCTGCTGGAATGAACTCTCGTGTGAAAAGTGGTGGCAATGGAATCCTTTTCTTCAAGTTGTATCCTCTCACTTGCAGATTTGTCCGTTTTTGACAGGGTATGACTGTTGACCTTGTAGACATTGTGGATAACCGCAGACTGACATTCTCTTTGCTCGTGTCGAGGTCTTGTGCCACTTCTTCTAGGATAAAAGTCGCATAACTCTGCGTGTCTAAGAGCGCATAGACAAGGACTTCTTGATCTGGCTGTTTTATGGGTGAGACCCAGACTGGGATGATTGAGGATGTCTGTGTGCTTCGGCCTTCTTGTATGACTCTGTTGGTTGTTGCTGTTGTGGCTATTTCTTGGGTGTCTGCTTTGTCCTTTGAGTTGTCTTCTCCTTTTGCAGGTGTCGACCTTTGATGTTCTTTAAACTTGTCATCATGCAAACATGTCGGATGTCTTCTCTGACACTTTTCGCATGTGCTCTTGCTATCACACTTTCTTGAGTGATGACCAGTCTTCAAACATCCAAAGCAAAGCTTCTCTGAGTACACAAACTTGACACGATCTTGAACTGTCTGTTCACTGAACTTTCTGCACTTGGCGAGGACATGTCCCATTCTTTTGCAGAAGACGCATGATGGGATGCTGCTCTGTGTTGTGTTTGTGGACAGTGTCTTTGCTTGAATGGTTTGTTTTCGTGGATACTTTGGTTTCCCGCTTTCCACACTCTTGAGCGCTTGTATTGCGTATATGGGATCGCAAGCAAGATCTGCTTCCTTCGATAGGAAGTCCACAAGCTCTTTGAATGGTGGATACCCATCGTTTGCTTGTCTGGCTCCTGCCGCCTTGCGGTTCCATCTGGATGCCAACCAATCTGGTAACTTCAGCAGAAGTTTTTGACCCTCATTGCAGTCATTGAGGACTTCCAATGTCTTGATATGAGGCATTGCGACTTTGCAGCTCTTGAGGAAGTCTGCAAATTCTCTTAGTTCACGACCATCCTTGGAGCTTATTTTCGGCCATGCTTGCAGCTTGTCCCTGAATGACTTCCCAATTATGAATGGGTCTCCGAAACGTTTTTCCAAGAGCTGCCAGGTTGAGTCGTATGCTGCTTCAGTTCCTAGTAGGAAAAAACCTTCAACGGCCTTCTTTGCGTCGCCGCCTAGGTATTTCCTTAGGTAGTACAACTTTTCATTCTTTGGAATGTTTTTCCTGTCTATCAACGTTTCGAAAGATAGTCTCCAGTCTTTGAATTTCAAAGGATCTCCATTGAATAATGCAGGCTCTGGTGTTGGAAGACGATTGGCACTTATAGCCTCTGCAAGCACGTTGACCAAATCAGAGCTGTTCTGCACTTGTGACATGGGCGTTGAAGTTGGTGGAGCTTGAGGTACCCATTGCAGACTTTGGGGACTAGGGACTTGACTTGTAACTGCCAGAGATTGTGGAATGAACAGAGGACTTGAGCCATGGAGGGCTTGCGTCGTTACTGACAGAGATTGAGGAATGAACGGGGGACTTGAGGCATGGAGGGAGTTTTCCTCGCCTAGATCGTAGACCTTTACCCGAGCTCTTGCTGCGTTCAACTTCTTCACTTCTTCTAGGCGTTCAAGCTTTCTATGCTTGTCTTGCATTGCTTGTTGTCTGGCTAGGTTCTCAGATTCAAATTGTGCCGCCCGTTGGTTGTCTTCAGCCTCTAGCCTATGAAGTTCTTTCGCTTCTCTTTCTTGTTCATCCAACACTGTCAAAACTTCCTGGGATGCAGCAGCTTCAGCCGCAGCCTCATTTCTTTTGACTGAGTGGATGCTAGAGTGTGTAGAACTACATTTTGATCGATGAGATGGTGGCTTTGACAAAGAACCTGATGAGTCTAGGATCGATCCAACATCAGGCTAAGGTTCTCCCTCTTCATCGGCTATATGCCCTGCAAGTTGCCTTTCTGCCTTTCGAAGAATGTATCCTGAAAGCGATATGCACGTGTCAACTCTGCGCCGCAGATCTGGTTCAGGAGTTTGTATTCGACGTAACTCTTCGTATATTTCCTTTACATCAGAGCAGGTGCTTTCCATATTCTCAGTCAGCTCCTTCAATTCGTCCTCGGAGGCACATTCAGTCAATATTTCCTTGCTTATTTTTGCATGATACCTCCACTTCTCATAGATGATTCTGTACCGACGCTGTACACTCTTCAGCCTTTCTTCTTGAAGTTCTCTTCCCTTTTCTGTTTGGGTTCGAGTTCTTTCACTTCTTTGTAGCCTTTCCACTTCTGCGGATTCGGTGTCTGTAGCTTCAGGTTGAGCAGGTGATTTGTCATTTTCACGGCAGGTCTCAACGCTTGTGTCAGACATTTTGAGATATGGATTTCTATTAGGCTATGTGTGTAACTACTGAGCTTGGCTTTGATATCTATTAGGCTGGCTATGTGTACATGTAAGCTACAGTAGGCCTAAAGGTAAGAAGCCAACTGTGTGAAGACTATGTGGGAAGCCCAATTTCTAATATAGACTTCAATATTGCATCAAGCTAACTGTACCAGCCTGTAAGCTTATCTAGACCTCAAGTTGATTTCAATTTCAAATAAAAATAAGAAAATTGTAAATTACTTTGATGCAAATATGCGAGTATAAACCTTAATTGCAGAATATGCAAAATATGCTTAGAAATGCATTCAATCACTTATCCTTTACATAAGAAAAGTATCACATCAGTGGAGTTAGTGTTACCCTTCAAACTTTGCTTAAGTTGCTCTATATTACTTTTATAAAACACAAAATTTTACAATCTTAACTTCAATTTATAATAATGTCCTTTCCTTAACTATAAACTTATTTTAAACCTTGTGACATGTAACAACCACGAACACCAGCAAATTAGATGTATCCCCAAACATGTAGATTAGGCTAAGCACAGTGTGCAAAGTTCATAGGCCTGAGTTCTTAGTTGCAATTTCCAAGTTGAACCACTTCTCACACCACTTTAACTTGAAGGTAGAGTACTTCTTGGCTTTGGCCTGAAAAGTTGCGCTTTCAACACAGTCTAATCACCGTTGCTATGCAGTTGCTATGCCGGCACATATCATGGGCTTGCTTATCTGATACGCTGGATCTTCATCGCGTCGTTATCCGCCATCTTCTTCTCTCCTACCCGTGTTGAGCAGTCGAGTTCTCACTGTAGCTCTCGTCACGACACAGACACAGGTTCCTTAGTTGAAATACGGGCGTTTATTGCTTTAGCACTTGATGCATCCCTTTGATCACGCCGTGAGAACTCGTTGGCTGCTGTCATGAAAAGAGGTCTCCAACTCTCTCCAAAATGGTGTCTTTCAGTCTCTACTGCTGTAACGTTAGTTGGTCAGCTCACAGTGCTATCTTAGTGACTCGCTAACACTATACACTTCGCAGCATAGCAGTGCTCCCGCTACATCCATTTTCATACTGAAAAGCACCGTTCCACAATCAACTACGTCGTAGTGACACCACAGACTGAGAATATCAGTTCCCATACACAAACACGAGAACACAAACATTGCTCTGACACTCCACTTAGTGGTTAAATTTGGCCATAACTTAAAGGAAAACAGACAGACTTATTAGATAACATAAATACTACAACTGCAGTAGTAATAATAAAAAGGCATATTTCCAAATTCTTATAACTCAACACAGCAAAAGTATCATGAGCATTTGTGCAACAGCACTTACATATTGTAAGAAGATTTGCATGAATATACATACCCAGGATGATCGGCTAAGCATACATATGTTAAAAACACTCTCAATCACACGGTCAAGTCTAAGTCCATCAATTTCATGCTCACCCACGAGACGTAAAACAGGTCTGTTAATGACAGAAAAACAAAACAAAGCAGTAGCAGCAGCCAGTTCAGATAACCCCCCCCGTTTTATGCTTTTCTCAACCCCTCCCAGTGTGGGTCTAAAAGTTCGGCTCCGTCCGCCTATTTTTCATGGTCTACAACGGTCTCTGCTGGTTTTAATTAAGCATTACATATGACCCTTATTTATATGGTAGTTTTGATGAAATGCCATGATTTAATTTGATAAGAAACAGCCTAGCCACGGTTTGACAATAGTAGTTCAATACATAATAATACAATGATCTAATGGGTTAAATAATACTAACTGTAAGATTTTTTTCCCTAATCTTATTTCCACAGGTGGGTGCTTTATGAACCAAAGACAACATCTTCCTCTATAACATGAGAAATTCTTTGTAGTAATATAGTCCTCAATACTAATGTTTGTAAAGAAAAAGATAAATGTTTTCTTTGGATTAAATAAACTTTATTCGTTCTCAAACTGCACACACATGTTGCCAAGGCTAGGATGCTAGACGTTTTAACGAGCAGGCTCCAAGGAATGTTAGGGAGTTACTCATGTTATCTTTTCAGGCGGGCTAGGAACATAAATGTGTATTCATCTAATTGCCTGTGTGTGTGTGTGTGTGTGTGTGTGTGTGTGAATGGGTCCATTACCTCCTTTTCGAGATAAGTATGCGTATGCTTCATCAGTTTGATGTGTTAATATACAAATGTAACTAAAACAGTCTCTGGGAAATTAGGGAGATTTCATATTCTGTTAGATTGTGTTTTATAATATGACTGTTTTCTGCTGAGAGTGAGTTTTTCCCTTCAATTTTCCTGCGTGTGGGTGTGTGTATATGTCCTTGATTTACAGGTGTCGAAGATGAGATCATACTGTGTGCCTAGCTTGGAACAGTCGTCCATTGACCAATGCCGATACAAATAATGAGCTTGTTTTTCTGGCGTGAGTGTATGCCCTTGAATGTGAGGCCATGACTGTGTGCTCTGTGCACATTTAGGCCTTTAGAGCTGTTTTTTTCAAGACACCCTAACACAGAAAAACATCTTTTTATTGACACAATTGTTTCATATAGAAGCTACATAAACACTACATTTCTCCCTTTGAGCCTCTGTTGGCTCACTTCCAAATGAATCATTATGTGCTAAGTCCCAGTAAGAGCAAGGCGGGGAGGAGTGATTAAACTCAGGCAGAAATTAGCCAGTCTCTATCTCTTACTGTCGAGTAACCATCCCAACAACCTCCCGAATCCAACAACAGGACAGGATGACTGAGCGAAAAACTCTCCCTTTGAACAGAGGAGAGGTAAAAATACATCAGCCTCCTCTAACTGAACATAGTCACATTCATTTTATACATATGGTAGCTATCAATCTAAACATTGAATGACGACTTAAAACATTTTTTTTTTTAGCCCTTGGGTCTAAACTGCTAAATGAGATCAACTTTCTCACAGCCAGTAGTCCTCGATGCCTGGCCGCCGCTTTTTATCTGATCTGGCACTTGTTTAGCCCCCCTGTGTGACTTTTCCAGTCACATTCACACACCATCTGTCCCTTACGTCTGTTGCCAGGCTCCATCCGGTCAGATAGCAAGACGCCATCTCACAACCTTGGTGATCATCAAAATGATGACTATCGCTTGGAGGGAGACTTAGCAGCAGAACAGAACATCACGTGGTAAACATCCCCTCCATTTTCTCGGGAGTGGGTAAAAGCTACTTGATGCTTCTTTCCCTCTGTCAATGTGTGTTATATTTGGTAGTGCTGTATTCCTAAGCTTTTAGGAATGCCAACTTCAGAGGAACATTAATCAACATTAGTCAGTTTAAAGACTTAAGTATAAGACATCTTATTTACAGTAAATCTGTTAACACAACAAATCACTATTGGTTATCATATAGATTTTTGATTACAATATTTTCCGTTACAGTTGATTCAGACCTCATTGACTCGCTGAGACCTAACAATCCAGCAGGCTCCCAAATGGCCTTCCTGCCGCTTAAGTGTTGCCGCTATAAAACCGATTCGCGCAAGCACCACTGACCAGTACCTGCGGGTGTTTTATTGCAGTCTGCTTAAGCATGTCCCCCATCACATGCACTCTGTGGTCTCCTTCCACAGAAACTTCAGTCTTTGTTTGCTTTTGACAGAAGTGTTCTCTTTGATACCCACATTTTCCTGATCTATGGTGGTGAGGCAAATCGCGGCCCTATTTCACAACGAGATTCAGTGTGGTCTGATTCTTGTCTGAGTACGTACATACCACACTTTAAAACATTTTCTTCCTACCATATTGCTATATCTAGATCAGCTATGGGTTTTGGTGCACAATCAATGTTCGTACTACAAAGTGTTTGATCAATCTAAACATGAGATACTTTTACCCGAGATGATGTTTGCTTCTTCTTCTTTGGTCCAAGTAACGTTGGACCAGCGGACAGAGGAGAGGTTACTAGCACATCACTCAGCCACCGGCCTTTTTGGCAGAGCGTGTAATGCGTCTGTGTGTCTTCTCTATCTGCCATTAATGAGGGAGCACATAGCTCCTGACTCCTCTGAGTGAAGGACCCTCAGCCTCTCTGCTTCCCAGTGCTTTCTTTTCAAAAACACTGATCACAGAAAGCACTACTCGCTTACAAACTCATTCGGTTTCAGCTTATAGTGGCCTGACTGTACATTGAGCCGGATGCGGCGGCCTCAGGCCATCTCTCATAGTCTTATTGCCCTCTGCGATCCGACCGACCGATGACCCTGTCGATAGTGATCCCTAGTCCTGCATCTAATCAGGACCCCATAGTAGCTGTTAACCACCCAGTTAGGAACCGACGGTCTGATCCCTATCCAACTTTGCTATGGGTATAGAAACGTTGACCGTTTTCACCAGCCTTTCCTATTCACAGAGGTCATCTCTTACGTCCCTCTGCTAGGTGTGGACTGTCATCCACGTACCACGTACTGCCTGCATACTTACATGTGACAGCAACGCCGACTAGACGGTACCACGGCAGTAAGTTCATACTTCATCAGACACGGGGGCCTTCAGTCTTTTCTCCCCTGCAGTATATCTCGTTTTTAACGTGCCCTCGGAACTTTGCAATTCCGCCGCCGCCTGTTAGTGACTAGGTTCGGGGTGCCTAATCCCCTGCCTAATCACTGTGGAGAGGTTGCTAGCACATTCGAAGCACAGTGATCTGGCTCCGCTTTCTTCAGGCAGCAAGGCGCCGTACAGTCTTCATCAGCGAGGCACCAGACGTGTTTTGCGTAGCTGTTCCATCATTCACCTGTTGGGCAGCCTGCGGGTGATGCCTACAGCATTCCCATTCACTTCTTCCTGCGCTCATGCCCTGCTCACAGAGTGGGTTTCCAAACGGGCAGTCAAGCAGACCGCCTACAGCATTCACGGGTCTTCCGTAATGATCCCAATACTCGTCGGGTCCTGTTTAAACGACAGTCACAACAAAACATCACACCCCTTTTCACCTGTAAATCTCCCTTGCTTCATAATTTTTCCTACTTTCTGAAGGTGCACCTTCCTCATCCTGCCTCTCCGATATTTCCCTTAAATTGTCTACAACTTTGCCCTGTGCGCGTCCTGGCGCTTTCACTCTAAAGCAGTGATTAAGGTGGAACCACACAGTTTTACCTTCAACCTTCATTGCAGTAGAAGTTGTCAGAACCACCTTGTATGGTCCCTCACGTCTGGGTTCACTCCACCTTCTTTTGAACACTTTAATATTAGCAGCAGTGCAGCAGCTCTCGGGCTGCATTCCAATCTCTTATTTTAGCCATCCTTCTCTCCTCGGTCCTCGTCTGACCCGATCGATCAAGGTCCGCCATCTTTAAGGACATTCCAAACCGCTAAATGCTCCACCGAGGAGCGAGGAGTGGGGAAAGAGGAGGCTCTCGGGGAATCCTTCAGTGAGGAAACACAAGTGCAGCCTTTGTGGAAGTCTTTACTCGGAACGTGTGACATGTTTGATCCACAACCACAACCACAACATCTGCCACGGTTTAAAAACATGGCGGGACCACTCCTACACAAATGTAAGTGCTTATCGTTCCTTTCTATGTATTTTATAAAGCGCTTTTATAATGTCACTCGCTCTTTCGGACAAACAAAAGGCAAGTTTATTCATGAAAAAAGAGACAACATTATAGTTCAGCGTGTAAGCGTAAAATTTCAGACGTTTTTTTGTCCCATATAGTTAGCTAATGTTACGGCATAGGAAACACAAGCTTAAATTAACCCATGTCCTTTCAAAACTATAAAATTTCCCTATATATCTAGGCTATGTCACGTTTAGCCTATATTTACACTGTTGAATGCATCCCGGCAAGTAGGCTAACTGAGAAATAGGCTCAACAGTCGCTGCTCGTTTTCCAGTGTAACAACGGAAACATGAACACGCAGCTGCCTTACGTTCAAGATATGTTCTTCCTCACTCTTGTATGACTGAGAAATAATCATGTAATTTCAGTCTATGTTTCTGCATTTGCTGTCTTTGACCGATGAAATTCATATTAGGCTAGCTTATTAGGATAGCCTACTATTTTGCATCATGTACTTACATATATCATGGCTGAAATATTGGCTTGTGAAGCCCCTTGACACATGCCATTGTGATTTATGGCTATACACAGACATTACTAGCAGGCTTTTAATTTTACAGGTTTGTTGTGTCATTTACAGGGACAGATGAGAGCACCCTCAGCCTCATTCGGCTGAGGTGTGAAAATTCTATACATTCTATAATGTGTGATGTGACGTGTAACGAAAAGATGTTATACAGAAACCTTAGCAATAAGCCAAAAAAAAAGTGTTAATTTCTTCTTTTTTTGTAGGACCACGTGACTGTCCATATTGTATATGCTTACCTGTACTCTTATATTTAGTGTGTGACTTAGTGTTCCCAATTTATGATAATCACCGTAAGATGTCCATAAGGAGTTACATTCCTACTTATTATGCTGCTCTTAATAAAACCGTGATTGCTTTGTCATTGTAGTTACATTTTTGTCATGTGAAGAACATTGTGAGACTGAGGGTGGGGTTAGTCTTTATTTACAGGGCACTGATGCTTCACTTGCAACCTTCTTTCTACATGTCATAGGGTAATGTTGACAGAGTCACTCCTCTGCACCGTGATTCATGTCTTGTGTTGAAGTAGTCGATTGTATGCAAATGATAACTTCTGATATCCCTCATGTAAGTGTGATAGCAAGAGGCATGCCTGCCCCTGTAAATGGACAACACATGAACATGTTTTGGCATGGCAGTAATTGTTGTAGGGCACTTGGGTATGGTATGGTAACATATGTTGTTTTCCTCAGTGAAATTCTTCTGCAGATGGGCCTACAGGGCCAGGTGAGCCCCACCCAAATTGCAAAAAATTGGAACAACCTCAAGCGAAAATATAAGGTGAGGTTCAATTTATGATGTTTTTCCTTAGCAAATTTGTAGCCATCTATTGATGTACTCCTGTCCTGATGGACTCATGTGTTGCAGAAAACCCAGAACATGTGGCTGATGAGACCTCAGATGGCTCATCTCTTCCTGGATTTGTGGCGGTCACTTGTAGCTGGTCGTGTGTGGAGAAGGAGGAAGAGGATGCACAGCCTGGCTAAAGGCTGTGCTGTCCCCCACCCCCCAAAAGGAGACGGACCGGTGAGGGCGCCATTCTCTGGTTCCTGAAGGAAGATGCTGCCAGAGAAGAGGAGCGATTCAAAGCCACACTGGAAAGCTCAAAGAGGTTACTGGACGTGTTTGAGAAAATGCTTAATAAAATGTAAATAGTTCACATAAGTGTTTGTCAATTTGTTTTTTACTTGTGTTTTTACCTTTTAAGATATAGTTTTCATCTAAGTGCCCCCTTCAGCAGCACAGAACAATTTGGGAGAAAAAAAATACACAAATACTAACAATCTTGCTGATTGTGTAAGCTTCAGGAGGGTAATACCTTGGCTATTTCTGGCTTATCTGTCTCTCGCTCTTTACTGGTAACTTCAAATGAATGTCTTCCTTTTTGAAAATTCTAAGTAGTCAGCCTACATTCGTTAATGAATGATTTGCAGTCATTATTCTAATTGACTGTTTTTCTTTTACTGAAATGATGTACTCTTAAGCCTGAATTAGACTTTGTTTTGACTTGTTGCTTCCACCAGGTTACTGTCCGACTGACCTATGACCTGATCATCAAGGGAAATAGCAGAGAGACAGGATGAGGAAGGTGCATCTTCAGAAAGTAGAGAAAATGTGGAAGCAAGGGAGATGTACAGGTGAAAAGGGGGTGGGATTTTTTGTTGTGACTGTCGTTCAAACAGGACCCGACGAGTATCGGGATTAAGACGGGAGACCCGTGAATGCTGTAAGCGGTCCGCTTGACTGCCCGTTTGGAAACCCACTCCCTCAGCATGGCATGACCGCGGGAAGAAGCGGATGGGAATTATGTAAGCATCACCCGCAGGCTGCCCAACAGGTGAATGCTGGAACAGCCACGCAAAACACGTTTGGTGCCTCACTGATGAAGACTGTACGGCGCCTTGCTGCCTGAAGAAAGCGGAGACAGATCACTGTGCTTCGAATGTGCTAGCAACCTCTCCATAGTGATGACCCTCTATGGTATGTACAGCACCTGGGTTGAAGAACACACACTGATTATACACACACACACGAAGATAGAGTTTCACAATCAGGAGCTAGGTGCTCCCTCACTAATGGCAGATAGATAGGACACATATAATAAGTTGCACTAACACACATAGATGCATTACATGCTCTGCCAAAAAGGCCGGTGGCTGAGTGATGTGCTAGTAACCTGTCCTCTGTCCACTGGTGCGACGCTGAGGTTACTTGGACCAAAGAAGAAGAAGCCAACATCATCTCGGGTAAAAGTATCTTATGTTAGTAGATCAAACACTTTGTACGACCACTATTGATTGTGCACTAAAATCCATGGCTGATCTAGATATAGCTGCACTTATGGTAGTAAGATAATGTTTTAATGTAATGTATGTATTTACTCAGACAAGAATCAGACCACACTGAATCTCATTGTGAAATAGGCCTGAGATTCGCCTTGCCACCATAATTCAGGAAAATGTGGGTGACAAAGAGCACACTTCTGTCAAAAGCAAACAAAGAGGTACCCACAGTACCTACAGGTACTGGTCAATGGTACTTGGGCAAATCGGTTTCATAGCGGCAACACTTAAGCAGCAGGAAGGCCATTGGGGAGCCTGCTAGATTGTTAGGTATCAGCGAGTCAATGAGGTCTGAATCAACGATTACGGAAAACATGTATTCAAAATCAGTATGATAACCAAGAATGATTTGTAAGTGTTACTAATTCACTGTGAAATAAGATGTATTATACTTAGTCTTTACACTGATTAATGTTGATTAATGTTCCTCTGAAGTTATTCCTAAAACCTTAAGAATACAGCACTACCAAATGTAACACACATTGACAAAGGGAAATGGAGCATGAAGTGGCTTTTACCCACTCCCGGAAAAAACGGAGAGGATGTTAACACATGTTCTGTCTCCCTCCAAGCGAT
Organism: Ilyophis sp. 1 JC-2022; assembly: GCA_022702515.1. Taxonomy (NCBI): domain Eukaryota; kingdom Metazoa; phylum Chordata; class Actinopteri; order Anguilliformes; family Synaphobranchidae; genus Ilyophis; species Ilyophis sp. 1 JC-2022. Next base: position 10,593 of record JAKUDI010001065.1, on the reverse strand, counting down.
AGTCATCATTTTGATGATCACCAAGGTTGTGAGATGGCGTCTTGCTATCTGACCGGATGGAGCCTGGCAACAGACAGATGGTGTGTGAATAGTCAAAAGAAGATTATTGTTCCAAATAAGAGTCCTGTCATGAAACTTACTGACAGACAGTAGATATTTTTCAGATTGGTACCATACATATTTGAAATAATGGAACCCATGAATGACCGTGTACTCCGAATCTTTTCACCACAAAAAGGTAGGTCTTGAATTCTAATAGGATGACATAAAGCATTTTCTAAGGGCCGCCATGGGACGCTAGAGGAGGGATCCAGATAGATCTTCAAGGATCGAAGCTGAAAAGCCCAGTAATAAAATTTTAAGTTGGGCAAGGAGAGTCCTCCTAACATTTTAAGGCATGTTCGAGTAGGGAAACGAATAGAAGGACGCTTTCCATTCCAAAGAAAATTTCTACACAATGTATCCATGTCCTTAAAAAAATTATGGGGAGGTGAGAGGGGGAGCATAGAAAAAAGAAAATTAATTCCGGGAAGAATATTCATCTTAACAATGGAAACTCGACCATGAAGACTCACATGCAGAGGGGACCATTTAATTAGGTCGCTTTTAATTTTTGTCAATGCTAAATTGTAATTATCTTTAACTGTAGCAGGGAGGCTGGGTCTGATTAGTATTCCCAAATAAGTAAAACCATTATGCTCCAAAGTGATTGGGAGTGAAGAAAGAGTGATGTTTTTAGCGGCAGGATTTAAAGGCATTAAGAGGGACTTTGACCAGTTGATTTTATACCCAGAAAAAAAGCCAAAAAAAGCCTAGAACATAAGTGATAGAGTTGGCCATATCAGATAGATACAACAAGATATCGTCAGCATGTAAGGGGTTTATTGAGTGTTCAGAGATTCAAACGCAAAGGTGGGGAGATCAGAAGTCCGCTCACAGCAGTGAGGACCAAATAATGGAAGAAAGAAAAAACAGGAAACTAATTCCTCAACCCCTTTGTTCAGATGGTCCCGCCGGCGGGACTTTTTTGCCCAACTGAGACATTCGTTGCTCCAGCTGTCAAACAATTAGTGGAAAACACAAACTCTGTTTTAACTTTATTGGGAGACGATTCGCGATGATTTCTGGCCAATGCGTAGTTTCTAAGTGTCACTATTTAACGTCCATTTAACAAGCACCCCCCCACCCAATCTATACCTACCCATGCGTGACATAGTGGACAATAGCGTCTATGTTTTAGTTCATAAATATATGTATTCATCATATAAAATTAGAATTCCGTCATAGCAACAAGATAAACCCAACAATCGTATGCCAGAAAAGCCGTGAAAAGCCGGAAAAGCCCTGCTCACTCAAATGCAAAATAAACATGTGAACATATTCTCTCATTCTACCATGTATTCTACTAGCAATATATGCTACTAAATATAAAATTAATATACAATCCTACCATTGGTTTTACACATCGAGATGTTCCTTTCAAAATTCAGTGGTCATTTATTGTCTGGTACAATTGGTTTGAGAAATATACAACAGTTTATCTATTACACTACCGGAAATGTTGACTTGTAATACCCCCCATGCCCCGCAAGCCTGTCTTATTCAGTACAGTTCATTCTGGTTTAATTGTTGGCTCTTTTATCCAATAGAGTGGTGCTTTGAACTCTTTTCTACAGCCCCGCGTAACAGCAGTTTTAGTTTTCACAGTCTCATATTACGCAAGCTCTATAAATAAACACATTGGGAAGGGGGATTCCCCCAAACTGATATGTAAACAATTTTGCGTCTAAAATCCAGTTGGTCTCTCTGGCTAAATATATACGTTGGTTTTTCCACTCGAGCACTGTCTTTCCAATATGATTGAAAGGCCAATTGTTATTTTCGCATAGAATATAGACCAGGGGTTCTAGACGCACTTTTATTTTACTATTTTTGAATGAAAAAGTCTGGTGCGGCTATACACCGGTACAACCAGAAGATGGTGCAATTTAGCTATTGCAAGATAGTGAGTAAACACATTCACATTCATTCATTCCTTTTTCTACGGACCACCTGCAGTACCCACAGTTTGAGAACCGCTGATATAGACTATGGCGTATATACTTGTCAATTATTGAATGACAAGTGCTCATTCCAATTTTCTATGCGCTGATATGTGGTAGATTAAGGTAAATATTTTCCTTGGAATCAAAATGACTACAGAAAAATGCAATCCCGGGGCAAAAGTATACATACTGTAGAGTACAGGGAAAAGTGATGTTTTATTGAGGTACAAGAGTGAATGATTATGCTACATATTTAGGTGTATGCAACACTGTGATATCAATATTTTTATCTTAATCCATCAGAAGAAGCAAATGTATATTCTTTATAATGGACAAAACAAGTTTTATAAATTTTATGACATGTTTTGCATAGGGGTTTTGGACCCATAGATATCTACCCCCCTATACTGAAGAAAATAGATTAATTCACACTTGAAAATGTTGCAAATGTGAGTTTTATGAGCCAAAACTGTTGATTTCTAGTTAAATATATCTCTCTTTTTTTATTTAGAGCAGTACACAATTTAGCCATTTGGATAGATTTGGAGACACTCATGGACAACAGGGTACACTGCCTTGCATCAGAGACCTTTAGTAGTTCTGCAGATCATCCTCAGATTTTGCACACTTGTTGACATGGAGCTTATGATCCAGGTAATGTATATATTTACCTGTTTCACTTCTGTAGCTCTGAGTATTTTGTTGCAAACTAAAGAAGATTTTTATTTTTTTGCATTTTTGCAAGTTTCACTTGCATTTGTGGCACTTTATTTTGACTTCATGTTACGGTTCTAACCGTTCCACGCCATGTTTTATGTTTATTGTTATGTCACGCCCTTATTTGTATTCACGTTCTGTCATAGTTTCTTAGTTTCATACATTTCTATGTGTTTCCGCGAACTCGCGTTCATGCTTTCTCTCCCGCTTTTGCTTACGTGTTTTCCATTGTATCTGCCATTCCCTGTCTAACTAACAGATTACTAACAATTAGCTAGATCATTTCTTACTAACCATCTAATCTCTTGTAGTTAATTGTTACCTTACGTTTCTGGTGCATGTCCTTACTAATTAACTAATTTACTAACACTAGGATGGGATAAATACTAACAGACTAATTGACTAATGATCTTCGTCTCGTTTTCCCAAGCTGTTCCTAATTTCTCACTGTTCTCAAGCTAAGCGTTTGCACCTGTCTACTAGAGTGCGGATCGGGCTGCATATTTCTGTCCGAACCCGACCGAGTCCGAGATAGTAGTAACCGAACCTGACAGGAATTCTGCTTTTTATGTCCGAACCCGACCTGAGCCCGACGCAGTTAATGTAAGGCACTGAAGCGCTGACATAGTGTTTCCCTGTCACGCAGTTGTTGTTACCATGGTTACAGCTTCCCTGTTTAGTGGACACTGGGCACCTAAATGACCGTCAAAAAATAAAATAATATATTTATAATAAGGTTGTTCTTGTGTTGAGTGTGCGGTTTACACTGAACCATCAATTATTGGACAAAGCTCAGTGTGCCACTTCTCTTTTTTTGGACATACACTTGCTGCAACCTGCACCTCTATTGGAGAGACACGTGTACGTTGAACAATTTTTCTGTTGGTAATCATACTTTTACTTGAATACAGTTTTTTGGTACTCTACCCGCCTCTGCTGGCCATTGTGAACGTTCCTTTGCACATTGTTTAATTGCATTTGGAGGTTGTTTCTGGACTTGTGAAAGTAGCTTTTTGTTCTCAGTTGCCGATTAAAGCCGTGTCTTTTATTTTCGGTAATGATTTAGCTGGAGAAAATGTGTTTTCTCTGCCTGAAGTTACGAATGAGCCTAGCATGAATGACAGTACTGATAACGTGGCATGATAATTTCTCTCTGTTTTCACTGCGTGTGTAGTGACACACAATATTCGGTATCATTTTTATTTATTTCGCACTATATTTTCACCAAAAACAACTTGAAGCACCATGTGAAGTAGGCTAACCCTTCCTAATTAGTAGTTCAAAAGTAAAATGTTCGCTAGTTGTTCGGCCGCCGTGACCGAGCCCGAACATCATTTTAAAAGTTTAGTCCGAGCCCGGCCCGACTCGTCGGGCCCCATCGGGTTCGGGTCGGGTATCCACCCTCTACTGTCTACACACACATATAAGCCCTCAGTTTTCACCTGTTCAGTGCAAAATTGTTGCCTCACTAGCACTCTTAAGCATTTGTCAAGTATACGTATTCTGATTTCCTGTTTTGATCCAAGCTGTTTTTTTGACCACTGTTTACTGCCAGCCTTTTGTTTTCACTGCCTGTCCTGACCACGATTCCTGCTTGCTGATTTTGTACTTTTGCCACGCGGCGAGGACTCCGTTCTGACCCTGCTTGTTTTTTCGACTATTCTTTTGCCTTCTCCCGTTTGTACCTCTGCCACGCTGATTGCCTTCCTGGTTCCAAACTACTGCCTGGCTTACCGACGACAAGACTGCCTTCTCCCTCGGTACTTTTGTTTATTGGCTGGATCTTTTTGTGTATGACCTTTGCTTGTGCTAAGACAACGATTACAGAACTTTCCTTAATAAAGCCCTTGCGGGTATTTATTACATCCATTGTTCTGAGTCGTGCTTCTCGGGTCCAACCCTCCACACACTTTGTCTCAGAACAATTTCGCCAACATGGACCCTGCCGACTCATCCGCAATGCACCACGCACTCGTGGAACAAGGTGCCATCGTGCAGGAGCACACCCAGGGGATCTCCTCTCTTCGCCGGGAGATGAGAGAGCTGTGCCAGGAGATGAGGAGACTCGTCATTGCTGTCCAGCCACGCTCCACAGAACAGCCTGTCAGCACGCCTGCATCACCCCTGTTCAACGCCACGGGAACCTGGCAATTCCGGGAGCCACAACAACCCCCCCCGGAGAGGTTCGGCGGAGAACCAGGGAGATGCAGGTCGTTCCTCCTCCAGTGTGACTTTGTGTTCCGGCAGCAACCACAGACCTACCAGGACGACGAGCGGCGGATTGGATATGTGATGGGATTGCTGAAGGGGAGAGCTCTGGACTGGGCCACAGCTGTATGGTCCGGTGGGTCACTTCCCTCTCGCTACGTGGCATTCTCCCAGGAGATTCGCAGTGTTCCAGCACGCGTCCAGCGATCAAGAACCCTCTCAACGCCTGATCACCCTCTGCCAAGGCAAGAACAGCGCCGCGGATCATTCGATCGAGTTCCGCACCATCGCCGCTGCTACCCACTGGAACGAGGAGGCTCTTGCTGATCTGTTCCGGGCCAGTCTCATCAAGAACCCATCACGCAACTTGATGAACTCGTTCGTGCCGCCATTCGCCTGGACAACCGCTCCAGACAACGCCACCATGAGAGGCAAGTTCCGGCCGGCCAGCCCTACCCCAGACGATGGTCAAGTCCTCGACCCAGAGAGGGACCAGTGGAGGAGGCAGAGCTCATGGATCTCTCACGCACTGGGGTGAGAGTCTCGTCGGAGGAGCGGAAACGCCGTAAAGAGACTGGGTCATGCTTCTACTGCGGCAAGCTTGGGCATACTCTACAGCAGTGCAGACTTCGCTCCAAGAAGTCAGACGCCCCAGTTCGGATTGGATCCCTGACCTACACGGAGAAGACCAGCGGAGATGACTCTCGCCAGACCCTCATGGCCTTGATCATGTTGCCAGGGAGAGAGATCGAGGTCAGAACGCTGATGGACTCCGGAGCGGACCTTGATTTGATTGATGAGGTGATGGTCAAGGACATGAACATTCCCACCCTTCCATTGCCCCACCCCTTGGATGCTCGGTCCCTTGATGGAAAGACATTCTGTCAAATGACCCACATCACCGAACCCATTCTACTGATTATCTCCGGCAATCACCAAGAAATAATCCAGTTTCACGTCATCCGCTCTCCCAACGATCCGCTCATTTTGGGGTTACCCTGGCTCAGGAAACACAACCCCATCATCGACTGGAAGACAGGTCATATCCAAGCTTGGACTCGCGATTGCCACCAACAATGCCTGCGATCCGCTCCTGCTCCAGCAGAGGGCGTACCCACTCCACCCAAAGCCCCAAAGCCTTCACTGGAGACGGTGCCTGCGGTCTACCTGGACATGGAGACAGTCTTCTCCAAGACGCAGGCTCAGACTCTGACCCCACACAGACCCTATGACTGCGCCATTGAGCTGTTGCCCGGCACACCACTACCATCAAGTCGTCTCTACAAGGTCTCCAGACCGGAGAGGGAGGCCATGGAGAGATACATCCGGGACTGTCTCACCAATGGGCTGATTCGTCCGTCCTCTTCACCTGTGGGGGCGGGGTTCTTCTTCGTCCAGAAGAAGGACGGTTCCCTACGCCCATGCATTGACTACAGAGAACTCAATAACATCACGATAAAGAATAAGTATCCTCTACCCCTCATTGACTCTGCTTTTCATCCTCTCCATGATGCCACCATCTTCACCAAGCTCGACCTACGCAACGCTTACCACCTGGTCCGTATTCGAGAGGGGGACGAGTGGAAGACGGCGTTCAACACCTCTCTCGGACACTTTGAATACCTGGTCATGCCATTCGGACTCACCAACGCCCCTGCGGTGTTCCAAGCCCTGGTCAATGACGTGCTATGAGACCTATTGGGTCGACACGTATTTGTCTACCTCGACGACATCCTGGTTTACTCCAAGAACCCTCAGGAACATGAAGTCCACGTCAGACAAGTTCTCCAAAGACTGTTGGAGAACAAACTATTTGTCAAGGCGGAGAAGTGTGTTTTTCATTCGGACACAGTGGAGTTCCTGGGGTTTATTCTAGAGAGGGGACAGATCAGGGCGGATCCCAAGAAGATTCAGGCGGTCACTGACTGGCCCACGCGGAAACATTTACAGCGCTTCTTGGGATTCGCCAACTTTTATAGACGATTCATCAGGGGCTATAGCCAAGTGGTCGCACCCCTCACCAAGCTCACGTCCACTGCCTTACCGTTCCGCTGGAGCCCCGAAGCGGAGGGGGCTTTTTGCAAGATTAAGAGACTGTTCGCTTCCGCCCCCATTCTCATTCACCCTGATCCCACTCGCCAGTTCGTGGTCGAGGCGGATGCCTCTGACACTGGGGTGGGAGCGGTGCTCTCCCAGGTCTCCGCCACCGACAACCAGCTGCACCCCTTTGCGTTTTTCTCCCGCAAACTTTCACCAGCGGAGAGAAACTACCATGTTGGCAACCGGGAACTTCTCGCCGTCAAACTGGCGTTGGAGGAGTGGAGACACTGGCTGGAGGGGGCCGAAGTACCATTTGTGGTGTGGACGGACCACAAGAACTTAGCCTACCTCCAGACTGCTAAGAGACTGAACTCTCGCCAGGCCAGGTGGTCCCTATTTTTTGGGAGATTTAACTTTTCTCTCACCTACTGCCCCGGCTCCAAAAACATTAAGCCTGATGCCCTTTCCAGGCAATTCGACTCATGTTTGGAGAAAGAGAGACCTGAGAACATTCTGCCCGCCTCCTGCACCATCGCCTCGGTCTCGTGGAAGATCGAGGCAGTCATACAGAGGGCGCTATGCAACGAGCCCGACCCCAGAGCCATCCCGGGTAATTGCCTGTATGTCCCCTCTACTGCTCGGACTCAGGTGTTTCAGTGGGCCCACTCCTCGCCACTCTCTTGTCATCCCGGCTTCACCCGCACGATGGCAGTGCTCAAGCGGAAGTTCTGGTGGAGTTCCATGGCTTCCGACACCAGGATGTTTATTAAGGCTTGTACCACCTCCCAGGCGAGTCGCGGTCAGGAGCCCGAGGAGTCGCGCCCTGTAGAGGACGTGGCGACCTCCTTCCTACTACTAGGACCGATAGACGGGATTGTGTAACAGTGGTTCTCTAGCGGTTGCTACACGGGGGGGAATTGAGTTAGAATAGGGGTTCAATTGGCTACTAAATTGGGAGAAAAAGGGAAAAATCAGAAATAAATTATTTTAAAAAAAGGCTTGTACCACCTGCGCCAGGAGTAAAGCTTCCCATCAAGCCCCGGCGGGACTTCTTCAGCCGCTGCCTGTGCCCGGCCGACCTTGGAGCCACATCGGTGTGGATTTCGTTACTGGACTTCCACCGTCCGAGGGTAACACCACGATTCTCACCGTTGTGGACCGCTTCAGCAAGGCGGCACACTTCATTCCCCTGCCAGGACTGCCCTCCGCCCAAGAGACCGCTGACGTTCTGGTCAAAGAGGTTTTCCGGATCCACGGCATCCCAGCGGACATCGTCTCCGACCGAGGACCCCAGTTCATCTCCCAGGTCTGGAGGGCGTTCTGCTCGGCGCTCGGAGCTACGGTAAGCCTCACCTCAGGCTACCACCCTCAGTCTAATGGCCAGACGGAGAGGGCTAACCAAGACCTCGGAGCTGCATTACGCTGTGTCTCCGCCAAGAACCCGTCTGTCTGGAGCAAGATGCTCACCTGGGTGGAATATGCGCACAACGCATTGCCCTGCGCCTCCACGGGGAAATCCCCGTTCAAGATCTCCCTAGGCTACCTCCCACCTCTGTTTCCCGACCAAGAGGCCGAGATTGCTGTCCCTTCCCTCGCCACCCACATGCGCCAGTGCCTCAAGCTATGGAAGGACACCAGGGCCGCGCTTTTGCGCATGGCTGACCGCAACCGGCGTGTCGCTGATCGCCACCGCACACCTGCACCTGCTTACAAGCCTGGCGACTCTGTGTGGCTTTCCACAAAGGACATTCCCCTTAAATCCACGTCACGCAAGCTCCAACGCCGATTCATTAGCCCCTTCAAGATTGACTCCATCATCAACCCCTCTGCTGTTAGATTGTCACTCCCTGCTTCCCTTAAAATTCATCCCATGTTTCATGTTTCTTGTATTAAGCCTGTGTCCACCCACCCTCTGTGTCCCCCGGATCCCCCTCCCCCTCCCCCCCGTATTATTGATAACCACCCTGCTTATACTGTGAAAAAGCTTTTGGACATTCGTAAACGAGGCCGGGGGTTCCAGTACTGGTCGACTGGGAGGGCTACGGTCCAGAGGAGCGTTCCTGGATCGCTCCCAGCCTTATCTTGGACCGCAGCCTCATTAAGGACTTTCATCGAGACCACCCTGATAAGCACCATGGACCGCCAGGAGTCGGTCGTTAAGAGGGGGGTACTGTTACGGTTCTAACCGTTCCATGCCATGTTTTATGTTTATTGTTATGTCACGCCCTTATTTGTATTCACGTTCTGTCATAGTTTATTAGTTTCATACATTTCTATGTGTTTCCGCGAACTCGCGTTCATGCTTTCTCTCTCTCCCGCTTTTGCTTACGTGTTTTCCATTGTATCTGCCATTCCCTGTCTAACTAACAGATTACTAACAATTAGCTAGATCATTTCTTACTAACCATCTAATCTCCTGTAGTTAATTGTTACCTTACGTTTCTAGTGCATGTCCTTACTAATTAACTAATTTACTAACGCTAGGATGGGATAATTACTAACAGACTATGTTGCGCCCGCCCCTTATTCCCTGTCCCCCAGGGTGTTTGTCTGTGTTTCTTTCTCTCTCCTGCTTGTCTCTCTATGATGTAGAGGGGGTGAGGGTGACCCCTGCTGGAGGGGTGGCATCGGTTCTCTGTCAGGTGAGTGTACAATCACTTGATTGGGAAACTGACGCCACCTGTGAAGCCTGGATAAAGAGGCTGCTCCTACACACTAAGGGGCTGCTTCCCTCTCACACATCCAGCAAGGCCCCTCTTGCAAGGCATTGCGAGACGGGAGCTTATACCGAACCTTTTTCTATTAATAAATTATTGTTAAAACGTATGTCCTGTGTGGTCTCCGTTTGTTTATGTCCTGTTTTCCGGCGGGGCATAACAACTAATTGACTAATGATCTTCGTCTCGTTTTCCCAAGCTGTTCCTAATTTCTCTCTGTTCTCAAGCTAAGCGTTTGCACCTGTCTACACACACATATAAGCCCTCAGTTTTCACCTGTTCAGTGCGAAATTGTTGCCTCACTAGCACTCTTAAGCATTTGTCAAGTATACGTATTCTGATTTCCTGTTTTGATCCAAGCCTGTTTTTTTGACCACTGTTTACTGCCAGCCTTTTGTTTTCACTGCCTGTCCTGACCACGATTCCTGCTTGCTGATTTTGTACTTTTGCCACACGGCGAGGACTCCGGTCTGACCCTGCTTGTTTTTTCAACTATTCTTTTGCCTTCTCCCGTTTGTACCTCTGCCACGCTGATTGCCTTCCTGGTTCCAAACTACTGCCTGGCTTACCGACGACGAGACTGCCTTCTCCCTCAGTACTTTTGTTTATTGGCTGGATCTTTTTGTGTATGACCTTTGCTTGTGCTAAGACAACGATTACGGAACTTTCCTTAATAAAGCCCTTGCGGGTATTTATTACATCCATTGTTCTGAGTCGTGCTTCTCGGGTCCAACCCTCCACGCACTTCGTCTCACTTAAATTATGAAAATAAACAAAAAGTTCATACTGTCTTGTTTAATTTATGCCATTTACCAAGTTTATGTGATGCTCACACCTGGAGTTATAAAGCCTTAAACAGAGCACTC
>JAKUDI010001064.1:0-20225 GCA_022702515.1 Ilyophis sp. 1 JC-2022 | reverse complement strand
AGTCTCCAAGCACATCTACACTAAGCCTTCTGCAGCTCCTGGCAGCACAACAGAGTGAGAACCCACATTTCAGTTCAGAGTAGCAGAATCCCCTGAAGCCATTATGGTAAACACACAGAGGGCAAGTCTGTAACTAAAACATTTTACCCCCCCCCCCTCCCCCCCGCATACCTAAACTTTCAATTTAGTATGCATAACCAGCAGAAGTGGAATTTTTTAAATTCAAAGTTTGTGCTTTCCAATTGTCTTTAACTGCATAAAACAACAAAAAACGCATCCTAATCACCCCATATAATTTATTGATCACTTGGTGCAAAGTTAGTCACGAGTTTAATAAAATGGACATTAGCTACTTCTAGACTTGTTAGCCAACATTAGATTTTCACTTTATCTGAGATGGACATCTAGCCCGCAGAACAGCTGTAGCCAGCAACAGCAGAGCTGGTGTTAGTGAGCTAGCAAACTAGGAAAAACAAGTAAGATGTCCCCAAAAACAATTAGCAACTTCCAGTTAGTGTGCTCATTGTAATGTCAACTGGTTAGCCAGTAGCAGAGTTTGTGTTAGCGGGATTGCAAACAGCAATTACAAACCCCAAAAAATTGGGTTCACCCACTGGTGAGATGCGGGGAGAAGCATATCATAGACTTTTCCTTGAACTCCAGCTAACTTATTCGGAGAGGAGTTCAGAGTATCCTATTATCTCTCGTTGTTTCTGTCAAATCTGTTATGGCGCCGAGTTTTTCTGGGGGCGGGGATTGCGTTGAGGATTTATGGTAAGAACAACGGATGAGTTGTGAACACGGCGTAAGGCTGGCTCGCCTCGGGATATTCTAACAAGCGCTTTTCTTTTTTTCAGTCTCACATTTAGGCAATCAGAGATTTTTGTTATTCCTGCACTGTTATGCACACAGTAACGGCAAAATATGACAAAACAAGAGAGGTGATTGCAGAGCAAATTAAACACAGTAGAGCAGAAAGTTTCCCTACCGACCGACATCTAAAGGGAAATCGCCTACAGAAATATAATATTCTTTTGAAGACCAGAGGTCAGTTATTATTTCAAAGCGGACAATGCCGTGCATTTAATTAAATAGTTTGCATTTATTTTCATCTAAAAAAAAAGGCTACTCTTAAATTGCTTAATTTGTTAATTTATTATTTTACATGTTTATTTAGATTTATATATTACTTTTTTGTATTTAAGATAAATAAAAAGGGTCTCGTTGAAGACGAGACATCAGTTATTTCAAGGCTGACAAGACAGTTTATTTAAACTGTTGTTTACAAACAAATCTTAAATTGCTTCATTTGTTAATTTATTCTTTTACATGTATAGGCCTATATTAGGCTTCTTATATTTAAAAATAAATAAAAAAGTAGCCTAGGCCCCTATCCTGTTGAAGATCTGTCAGTTATTTCAAAGCAGACAATGTCGTGAATTTATTTAAACCGTTTCATTTGTTTGTTCATTTTTAATGTTTAAAGCAAAATAAAAAAGTTATAAGAGCTAGGTTTAACCAGAAATACCTGTTTACAGTCTCATTATTCCGACGCATGATTCAGACAAATCCGCACGCAGGCTAATGCGCTGTCGGCAATTCAAATCAGCCATCTGGCCAGCAGCCATATGCAGTTGTCTTAACAGATTTATTGATTTTAAATGCTCAAAGAAATGTTCATATGACTTCGGTTAACGTGGTCTAAAGCAGCACTGAAACGCATGCCAATACTATTTTGCCAGAAAGTCTTATTGACCTTTATATATAAAACGAATCGTCGATTCAAACAGCCCTATTTTTTATCTATATTATTATTCTCATTACAAGTTAAATAAAACTATGTATCCTGCCCTTTTCAACTTTGCCTGTTATTTTCCATCCGATAAGGGCTGGTTGGGCAATCGTGTGAGATATGTGTCAATATATCACTCCGACAGGCCTTGAGGGTAAAAGGGAGTGTGCAACTGAAAGTTTAACTTTTCTCATGAGCTGGTTGACCTTAATGCTGGCACGAACACGATTATACCTTCTAAGAGGCTATACAAAGGATCGCTGTAAATAATGCTTTTTTTTGTACGGTGTTGACTGTCAACAGGTGTGCCCTTTCTGCAGAAAGAAAGACTCTTATAATTGGATCTGGTGTAAGTGTTTTCCTGGGTTGACTCTTTATTATAAGACAAGTGTGGATTATTCCTTCTCAACCAAACAGTGGGAATAAACTTTCCTTACTAGAGAAATGTAAATGATACTTTGTGCAAGTTATTAAGCTTAGCAATGCTGAAGGGCTATTTAAATATCACTGGTAACATTTTTGTTTTTATTTTTGTGCTAAAGGTCTGTGAGTTATGCATATACAAAATATCAGAAACACCGACAAAAACTGATATCTAGTAACTAATAATGAGTAGGCCTACCCTTTGCCTTCAAAACAGTTTCTAACTTACTAAAAATGCTGTCATACAATTTCTGAACTGTGCGTAGTGGGATATTGGCCCATTGTTCAAAAAGGACAGTCTCCAGTTCTTTGAGGGATGAAGGAGGTGGAAATCTAGTTTGCACTGCGCTCCAGAACTTCCCATAAAAGTTAAATTATGTTTAAATCTGGTGATTGTGCAGGCCATGGAAAGCATTTGACGTCATCTTTGTGTTCTGGGAACCATTCTTTAATGTTTTTAGCAGTGTGCATGGGGGCGTTATGTTGGAATATGGAGACATCATGAGGGAACAGTGTTTGTGCACCTGGCCTTGTAAAATGGTTTCATATGGTTTGCCTCTTACACGTCCATGGAGAGCAATCATCGGACCCAAAGAATCCCATGAAATGGCTGCCCATACCATTACAGAACCACCACCATACTTAACAGTTGGCAACAGACATTGTGGATTGAATGCCTCCTTAGGCTTTCTCCAAACATAAACCCGTCTTGTGGCACGATCTTTTTGGCTGATGCTGTTTTTTGGTGTTGGGCATATGTTATAATTTTATAATACTTACATTTTTGACACTTGCCACTTTAAATAATTTTACCGTTTCTGTGATCGAAGCACCTGCAATTCGGCACCAACTATTTGGCCCCTTTAGAACTCTATTAGTATCCTATTCTTTCCTAGCAAAGTGCTGCTGGTTAGACATTTAAGCAGAAACATGCTGCTAATTATCATTCAAATTTGTAGGAATCATCTGTGTAGATGCTTTTGTAATTGTGGTTTAGATGCTTCAAATTTAAAGCCATTTCTCAGGGGTGTTTCTGATATTCTGCATTTCCAGCATACTACATACACGCAGTACTGCAGCACATTCTTTCAAGCCCACATATGACAGTAGTATGCAGGTTCAGTTGGCCACTAGGTTTAACCAGAAATACCTGTTTATTGTCATGGCCACTGACAACACTCTTATGACCGCAGCAGATCAGGACACAGTGAATGTTACATAATCAAGCAACATACAGAAAAACATGCCTGCATCTATCGATGGTCACTAGTTGTACCAGACACACTCACCTCTGCCAGACAAACACGTGTTAACCTCTTGCGGAGAGTCTGGACCTTCTTCAGTGCTCTCTTGGTGTTCAGCACGGGAACGCGCATCATAGGGGTCTTTATGCTGGAAGAGGCGATCAGCAGGATCTCCCTCAGCCTGTGACAAGAGAGCAGCAGCATGACTGTGGAGAAGCACGTTACGCATGCTGTAGTCCAAATACACACACTGTACCCCAAATACACACACACCGCGTTAGGGCCGGCGGTATACTGGATTTTTCGTCATACCGGTATGAATTCACGCAACAGTACGCGTTTTTGCAATACTGATGTCCACAGTATGATATTGTTTTCATCCAATGAATATGAAAAATTGCACACCGCAACAGTATGATAACTTAAGGCCTATTTTGAATGAAACGTATTATTTTGTTAAAAAAAACGTGACATGACGTCACAAACAGAACGTGCACAGAAGTTTGTATAAAAACATGGATCTACGTGACACCAACGGTGAAACCTCTCAGCCTCTGCTGCATCTGGCTCCACTTTTAAATTAATAAAGTAATAACTGGCTGGGTGATAAACCATATTGATGATTATCAATAAAAAAATAAATAAAATAAAAAGCGTAATATCAATAATTTCTTTTTCTTTTCTGTGATCATGTGATGTGTTCACATGGAAGCTGCAAGGCCTTGCTGCTGAGTGGATGTCATATCGCCATCATATCAACAATATTGAAACTGATTATTACTGCATTCTGATTGATCCTTATTTTTCTACAGCTACAGTATATTTCAATTTACTTCTCATCTGTTTTGTATTGGAAAACCAAATACCGACAAAAATATCATGCTGTCCACATCGCCCAGGCCTAACCACACTAAAATCACAGACACTCTAAATACACACTCAGTCGGATACAGAGATGGCCAACTTAAGTCATGCGCTTAAGTGCCCCTCCTGCACGGATGCCGTATTCTAACCTATGCTACGCGGGTGCGTTTCTCAAAATGTGGGTGGCACAGGGCATGATATTCTAATGAAGCGTTTCTTGTACCTGCCCCCTGGGTTGCCTTCTTCAACGAGTGTTAGCTTTCTACTAAATGTGTGGGGGTATACATTTTCAATGTGTCAGTGACATTGCCATTAATAACCGTGATGGGGAAGGCAGTGAACGTATTCATCTGTCACATTGATAAAATGATCATAGCTCCTATTGGTGACTTGATATACCCAACCCTCAATAAAAAGATTCAATCGCTGGAAAGTGGTTGCACGCAATATTATTAAGCAGTGTTTCCCACAGTGGTTTATAGTTAAGGCGGGCCGCCGCAAAAAAACGGCCCCGCCTTAACTAACGTTAACTAATTAAAAAAAAGGTTGAAAATAACATTGCGCAGTTTGTCATTGAATTGTTGTGAAATGGGACCAACATCAAGGTGAGAGTGAAGTATTAATCTTAACTCCATAAAATACCAGCATAACATTTAATTCGTTAGTAAGATAATTGTTTTCTCATGCTATTGCGAAACCATGACTGTTTCTCGACATTTATCAGTAGACTAGCGGCAAGTTAGTCAGTGTGGAAAATTAGCACCCGGCACCCGCCAAATGCGGGTAGATTTCAGAATTGTCGGGTAAACCTTCCCGCTACAGTGGCGTGTAGCAAAGTGGATACAAGAAAAATAACTTCGGTAAAAACTTCAGATTTCTTTTTCTGATTGGCTAAATGTGATACAGAAAAAAAGCGCCTGTTAGAATATCCCGAGGCGAGCCCGTCTTACAGTGGAACTGATATGCGTTCGATTTACCATAAAGCAATTCTAGCAAGACGACCAGTGTCGCACAGTAAAACAAACTGACAAATAGGCTACACTCTGAGGTAAAAGTGACATCTCCAGAGTCCAGACAGCTCGCTCTAACTTTGCTGGCATTTGTCCATTCTGAAAAACAGCAAACATTAGCTAACGTATCTAGTATTAGATAACCACTTCCAAACAACCCCCCCCCCCGCCCCCAGGCCCAGCCAGTCACCACCTTAACAGAAAAATGTCCTGCTGGAAACACTGTTAAGTAAACAAATACATCGTTGGATTTATTGAAAAAAAACATTTAAAAATCTAATCTTTTTGTAGCCTACGGTAGTGTAGCTAACACAATAGCCTAAATGCGACGTCTTCAACTTAACTTCTACAGTAATTTTGGTGAAGCTGTGCTGATACAAATCGTCTCTTGTCAAAGCGAATATGATCCAGACACTGTCTATCAATGAATCCATCTAATATTGGTCTGGTATGATATACAATCATAGCCTAGGTCAATCAGAGCCTAGGCCTACTTTTACATATTTTTCTTTTTATGACAGCTCTTTGATAATTGTAAGTAGGCTAGGCAAAAAAATATTATTTTCAAACAACATGCACTCATTCTAATATAAATTTTTGCAAGAAATGCAGTATTTTTCATAATCATCTATTGGCAGCGCTAGACAAACTACCTTTTTTTTCTCGAACAAAGTTGCACAGAAAAAAATTATTAAGTGGAAACTCCGAATACGTGTATCTTGCACAATTTGCAGACACGCCTCATTTTCATTAAATCTCCACCCCACGCGTGTAATGCCGCGTTTATACTGCCAGGGTTTTTCCTACATAGTAAATTCAATAATTGAGAAAACGGCAAATAAAATCATATCCGAATAAATTGAATTACATTTTTTGGGTGCAGTATGGTCTTTCGGCCAGCGGATGGCGATATATATTGTACTAGTCACCTTCAAGATGTCAGTACTCGGAGACGAGTAAAAGAAGCATAGAACCATAGACTCTATAAAAATTAGTGGTGGAAATTACGAATCACTACTGATTTGAATCGTTCAGTTCAGTTCAGTACAAAGATTCTTGTCACTGACTATGTGATTTGTTCACTGGGGTCAGTTGCGCAAGCGCACGAATATTCAAATAGTATGCATGTT
The DNA here is from genome assembly GCA_022702515.1 of Ilyophis sp. 1 JC-2022. Taxonomy (NCBI): domain Eukaryota; kingdom Metazoa; phylum Chordata; class Actinopteri; order Anguilliformes; family Synaphobranchidae; genus Ilyophis; species Ilyophis sp. 1 JC-2022. The sequence goes on along the minus strand of JAKUDI010001064.1, from coordinate 13,762 downwards.
CAGTTCACGATAGCTAATCATAGTTCAGTATATCATTCGTAGGTATTGTGCAAAATGATTCCAGTCAAAAGCACTAGAATTAGGCTACTATATGGCCGTTCCAGGTGAGCATTTTAAATATGGATTAGAAGCTACGGAAATATGACATGACAATTTGTGTGTTCTCAAGTTCTGACCATTTCGTGATAAGTAACCTATTGTAAAACATTGCGTTTTCAAATGGTAAAGTTGTCAAAAGGGTGACAAGAGCCATAGTTTATCCTATTTTCTTTTTTTTAAAGCAGATAATTTGTTTTCTCCCAAATTGAATGTCGATGTTCATTCATCTATGGGGGGAGCACTTATACAAAGGGTTGAGCTAGGTGCACTGATGTAGCCTTGTGTTATTAATCGCCCAGTTCGTCAGTAGTAGGCTACTAGATTAAAATAGCAGTTCAGATTAAAATAGCAATCATTCACACAGTGCGTGATCTAGACTAAAATTACCTGACAACAAATAAAGAAAAGGGCTTTAGCTAGACTTCTTACTGTATTTCAAGTGAAAAAAGAAACAAACATATAGCCACATATTGATTATATTTGTGTAGCCTATATAAAACATGAGGTTATAGCATATTAGGCCTACTTAAAAAAGCCTACATTTATTGTGCTATTTTGATACAAAAGAAAACACGTATGTGCTTCATTTAATCAATATCATTATTACAGTTTTGAAATGGTTTAATAACGGGCAGACTTTCATTAACTCTTTTAGTTTGATCGTCACAGAATAGGCCTACATGTAAAATGTACAATATAGCCTACAGTAGCCTGTGATTTTGATTAGAAATGCTTGAATCGTTTTGCCTTCGATAACGTGACGTTGGGTGGACGTCAGATGCCAGTAGACCTACAGGTAGGCTACAGGTTCCGATCATTTTGTAAGATTGCAGGCTATATAATACTCCCGCCATTTGTTGCTAATTTATTAAGCTACTGAGTAGCCGTAGCCTATGCAGAGAGTAACTGATTGGGGTGACAATTATGTAGGCTACTGCGGTGCGGTAGTCAGCAGTTCATATAGGCTAGTCAGCTCAGGACTGAACTGTGGTAGTAGAACTAGTCTGTGGTCAGTAGAGTTCGCTACAGTTCCTTTTAAAATCCCACCTGTTCTCACTGATTTGTGATAGGTTTCCTCATGGCAACCAGCAAGTTTTCCTTTCATTATCTCGATGTTTCATTCTGACTATCAGGCCCGCTTTTAGCTATAACGTTAGCTGACGCGCACGCAAGCATATGAACGAATCATTGAGAGTGATGATCCGGTACACTCAGTTCACTTTAAAGATTTGTTCGTTCACATACTGCCCATCACTAATAAAAATGTGGCTCAGCTATTCTGTGGCAGAGTGCGACCTAAATCTTTGGGGCGACTCGGTAGAAAGACAGTGTGCGCAGCGAGTTGGATGGAACACGCTCCAAATTTGATTTAGGCTACCTTTGAAGCCCTAACTTCTGAAAAGGTAAAAGCTTTAACCCAATCCACGTTGGCGCCCCATACTAAAGTGGTAGATGTATCGGTCCAAATTACAGTATTCCATAAGACATGTTTGTCTTACATTATAAACTAGGCTACATCTTTAAGATAACCGGCAGGAATATAAAAGGGTGCTATTAATAGCCCAAAGCGCTTACGGCCCTCCTCTTGCCACAGCCACAGACTGTAAAATGCATAAAATGCACCGTTTACAAGAAAATCATGTTCGGATATAGCTAGAAACAATATTTTTTTTTTAAAATGTTGTACAAATAGGCCTAAGCATTCAGCGTGTTCCACTGCTTACTGTAGCTTACTACTAGCTAGACAGTAGGCTACCTGATACACTTGCGGTTTAGAAGACACCTCATTTTTTTTCTCCAAAATCTTTCGTAGCTATAAATATGTTAATGAAACTAAATATCTTACCTGTAAGCTATATGCAGCTACCACTGTGTTATGATTAACCCTGAAGAGTTTCTTATGTTTCGCCAAAGTCCCGTACAGTCGACATTTCCACAGTGACCCATCGTCTGAAATAATCTACGTTGCTGTTGTTTGTAAAAACACTTTTGTACGTTTAAAAATTTTTAAATACAAAATAAAAATTTGTAGCTACACTTATTTTTTATTTCTGTTTTAGAGTGTAGTTTATTTCTTTTTCTAGCCGAAATGCAATATTAAAATATTCAAAAACCTTTGATTTCTAAAAACCTCCTAACTCCTAAACACAACCCTACTAGTACTTTACAACCAAAGCCTACATGGGCTCTTTGTACCCCAAAAACTGTATTTACGGTAATACTGCGTGTGCTCGCATAGGTACCGCTGCCACAAAACCCTGTACTGCAGAGACGCTTAAAACAGTGGATAAGTCAAATGTCTGAATCACAAATAGCTTAAGCAACGCAGAATTTCCTGAGTAAGACCCATTTGCACATGCTTATCTCAACTCTGAATCTGGCCCTCAATGCTCCAAACATACTCACCACACTACACACCGTACTCTAAATAAACACTGATAACTCCAAATATACACTGTGCGACACTCTGTATTGCAAATGCACACTCAACACACTCTGAATACACACACCGCAGTACAACACTATTTTAAATGGCTCTGTCCCCTGTACGATAATGGCGCTTCCCACTTTTCTGGCGGTCCTTGCAATTGGGAGAGCCTACCTTGGGATTCCCAGCGTTACATTCATCTCTCCCCTGCCAGCAAAGTGGAAAGTGTTCAGGGTCATCTGGGTGGAGGGCTCCCCGATGCTCTGGGCAGCCAGCAGCCCCACTGCCTCGCCCGGATCACACAGTGCCCTCTGCCACTTCAGCTGAAGCAGCTGCCTCAGTCTGGGATAAGAAGGGTGCAGGTCACCAGGGAAAAACTTGTTCTTCTATTAATATTATTGTTCATCATTAGAGGGCAAAGGCACCCTATTTTAGAAACTCCTCCAGGGCCATTATAACGCACAGATATACAACACTGAATCTGATCATTAGACTTAGACTTTAGAAGTTACATGAAAAAACACAGCTACAGTAGGTATTTGTAGTATAATTATGTAAAAAAAAGAGAGAACCACGGGTAATATCAGCACGGCACATACAGTATTATGTGTGTACATGTACCATATATGTTACCCGCACAGCAAATCGAATCATGTCACCAATAAACAACATGATGGGACATCAATTACCTTAAAGATCCTGGCTCCCTGGATTACCAATTGCAGCATCTTATAGGCATTGGCATCAATAGTATTTGTCGTAGCATTGGCAGTATTAGTTTTAATTTCTTTACCCAGATCAGCTTAGGTGATGTTAAGAGATACACATTTTTCACAAGTACTCTGATGTCCTTTAGCAAGTTTGCCAGTGAAAATCCATAAAATGACAGAGAATGCATTTACTTTCAATAAATCAAGTATGTTGCTTTTCACTTCTGCAAGACTGCTAAAAGAGTCTTACTGGTATTCAATATTACAAATATATTTCTTTCCGTAAAAAAATAGTTAAATATTGAATAGTTAAGACTTAATGTTCTAATTTTCCCTCAATGTTACTGTGAGTCTATGATCTTATTATGTGGATCTTATTACTGTACCGGGGTGTTTTTTTTCTTCGGATATTGCACTTGTGGTGGTGAACTGTAACGTGTGGCCATGTGTGAGTGCGCTGATAGAAAGTCACCTGTTAATTTCCAGTTCCTTGGTGGTTTCCTCAGTGACCGCCTTGGAAAGGAAGGACTCCACAATGGCATGAAACGTCTCAGAGACTGACCCAAAGGAGATGTCTGGGCGGAGATGGGCCAGACAGGGCTCGGGGCAGCGGGAGCTTTTCTTTGTGTATTTACTGCGTTTAGAATCATCCAGAGAACGCCAGCGCTCCATCAGCTACGAAATCGACAGCAAGAAATAAGATTTGTAACCTGTATTTGACCAGTATGAAAAGTAAAACTGAACAAGGACATATTTTTAACAGAATGTACTGGTTTGAAGGACCAAGAGCAGAAAATGGGCATGTGACTGCTTCTAGAGAACTCCTAGAGTGGAACATTTGAGCCTACTGAAATGAACCCGGGAACAGCGTTGGAAAACAGGGGGAATACGGGGGAAAAGGGCAAAAACGCACACAAAAAAAATCTATTGAAAGCACAAAGACAAGAGAGAAATTTATTGATTTTTTATTTTCTGGAAGATTCTAATTTATATAAATTCCTGTCACTTGGCCTGACTGACTTGGCAAACTTTCTCATTTACAACGGAGAACTTTGAGATACGACCTAATAAATCTGTGGCTAATGCTACCTCTCTGATTCTGAATGAGAACAATGAAGAGGAAACGTGCCACAAATCACCACCGGTGAAAATAACTACCCTGTCAACAATAGCCTCATGGAATTTGGATTGGATTGAAATCAAGAATAAAGACGTGTTCAAAACATTAGTGATGACGCATAAATACATGTAAAATGAGAGGATCTGCGGGGCACCCCACCTGCAGTGTGGCTCTGTCCCGCCCTGCGGACATGTCCCCCTGCTGACTCTGGCGTTTCTGCTTGGACAGTTTCTTCTGGGAGAAGAGCAAGAATGGCCCCTCCCTAGGAGAGGCCGCCTCCCGCCTGGACTTCCACTTTCGTAGGCCTCTGAAGTGGCTGGCTGCTGGCTCAGAGTCCATTTTCCCCAGAATTTCATCCAAGCAATTGGACTTCATGATGACCTACAGGTCAGGGGACAGAGAGACAGATGGATACTTTTTAAGAGTGCACAACATTCAGCTATCACTGCAGGTATAATTAGTGTTCAACTGATATCAGTTTCCATAAAACTTATTAAATATATTGATCAAACAACAGAAAATCAACAAACTTTGGTATGTTATTCTTTTTTTTTTGACAGCTTGCAAATCCTAATTCCTGGAGGGGCAAAGTGTGTATGTTTATACTTTGCTCTTATGTCCTATTCTCACTATGATTGTCGTAGGCTCGTGTTTAAAAGTGCCGATCTGGTATCGGCTTTGATAATTGAGTGAGGCTGTGATATAGACATGGGAAAAATGTTCCCACTCTCAACGTTGCCGTCTGCTTGCGCGCGTGGCGAAAATCAAACTGACATTCCTCAAAATGCTTTGTGAAGAATGGAAGAGAAAGTATCATTTTGTGAGCACATTTCAGAAAATAAAGTCAAAAGTAAACTTGAGCTAACATACTCCAACAGCAGTCTATAACGATGCTAAATCATGCAAGATATAAACACTTGACAGTGAAAACCGTGATTGGTGGGGGTAGAAAGAGAGAGAACAGAAGGGGATGACATCTACCTCACTGTTGTCCTGGATAAAGGGGAGTTGGCGAGGCTGCAGGAATTGTGTTTTGGGGATGTCCAGACCATCTTCTCCATAAAGGAATTGCACCACACTGCCATCGCTGTCGCGCACCGTCAGGTCATACTGCACCACCAAGCCCTCCAGGTGCTTAATAACACACCTAACCCAACACACAATTTATGCGAATGAAGTTATAAATAACAATACCACCACCCTGACCCCAAGACCACACACCAGCCTCTGACCCCAGCACCACACACCATCCTGACCCCAGCACCACACACCACCAGCCTGAGCCCAGCACCACACACCAGCCTCTGACCCCAGCACCACACACCAGCCTCTGACCCCAGCACCACACACCAGCCTCTGACCCCAGCACCACACACCACCCTGACCCCAGCACCACACACCACCAGCCTGACCCCAGCACCACACACCAGCCTGACCCCAGCACCACACCACACACCACCAGCCTGACCCCAGCACCACACCACACACCACCAGCCTGACCCCAGCACCACACCAGCCTGACCCCAGCACCACACCACACACCACCACCCTGACCCCAGCACCACACACCACAACCCTGACCCCAGCACCACACACCACCACCCTGACCCCAGCACCACACACCACCACCCTGACCCCAGCACCACACACCACCAGCCTGACCCCAGCACCACACACCACCAGCCTGACCCCAGCACCACACACCACCACCCTGACCCCAGCACCACACACCACCACCCTGACCCCAGCACCACACACCACCACCCTGACCCCAGCACCACACACCACCACCCTGACCCCAGCACCACACACCACCACCCTGACCCCAGCACCACACACCACCACCCTGACCCCAGCACCACACACCACCACCCTGACCCCAGCACCACACACCACCACCCTGACCCCAGCACCACACACCACCACCCTGACCCCAGCACCACACACCACCACCCTGACCCCAGCACCACACACCACCACCCTGACCCCAGCACCACACACCACCACCCTGACCCCAGCACCACACACCACCACCCTGACCCCAGCACTACACACCACCAGCCTGACCCCAGCACCACACACCACCAGCCTGACCCCAGCACCACACACCACCACCCTGACCCCAGCACCACACACCACCAGCCTGACCCCAGCACCACACACCACCAGCCTGACCTCAGCACCACACACCACCAGCCTGACCCCAGCACCACACACCACCAGCCTGACCCAAGCACCACACACCACCACCCTGACCCCAGCACCACACACCACCAGCCTGACCCCAGCACCACACACCACCAGCCTGACCCCAGCACCACAAACCACCCTGACCCCAGCACCACACACCACCAGCCTGAGCCGAGCACCACACACCACCAGCCTGATCCCAGCACCACACACTACCCTGACCCCAGCACCACACACTACCCTGACCCCAGCACCACACCACGCTGACCCCAGCACCACACTACCCTCACCCCAGCACCACACACTACCCTGACCCCAGCACCACACACTACCCTGACCCCAGCACCACACACTACCCTGACCCCAGCACCACACACTACCCTGACCCCAGCACCACACACTACCCTGACCCCAGCACCACACACTACCCTGACCCCAGCACCACACACTACCCTGACCCCAGCACCACACACTACCCTGACCCCAGCACCACACACTACCCTGACCCCAGCACCACACCACGTTGACCCCAGCACCACACACCACCTTGACCTCACCTCTGCAGATACCCAGAACGACTCGTTTTCACAGCGGTATCCACCAGCCCCTCTCGACCAGCCATGCAATGGAAAAAGTACTCCTGAGGAAAGAGAATTTGGTTTTAGTAACGCCCCTCAGGAACAGCTCCAGTGGAGATACTTGATCACACAATGGAGATGATGGGTGACTCACCGGAGGCTTGATGCCCGTCAAGAACCGGCCAGAGACAAACCCCCCTGAGCGGGGCGACGCGTCATAGGGCTGGAAACAGGGAAGGGACTTCCCAGAGGGCATCAGGGGTGGGCGTCGGCCCTCCAACTCAATCTGACCCAGCAGGCAGGAGATCTGTGGAACATTTCCTCATGGTTCAGACAGTCAAATGGCCTCCCAAGATGCACATATTCTTCTTGAATGTAGAGGGAGTGCTGTCTGCAGACTGTACCTGCATGGTGTTAACGGTGGAGCCCTTGGCACCAGATTGCACCATCAGCTGTAGGTTGTTCTCCGGGAAGCGGCGGTGCAGTCCCAGTGGCATACACACCTGCAGACAACCAAGTACAGAGTCAGTCATTCTCAGCACCACCTCTCGACCAACCAGTGCACTGTCATTCTCAGAGCCACCCTTCTATTCAACTGCAGGGTCATTCTCAATACCACTCTGCTATTTGACAGCACAGTGTAAGACTCTAGGTCAGGGATATGAAAATCCACAGCTGGTTTTCATTCCTCCCCTCTGATTTAAACCAGATGCACCAGGTGGGTGTAATCTCTGGCCAATCAGTGGCATTTATTAGACTATGGACCATCAGGCTGAAGAGAAAATGACTACTGACCTTGATGGCCAGATTTGAATGTCTGCCCTAGGAATTTGAGTCTCAAACATTTGTAGTTTATATTGAAATTTTCTGCAACAGCAAAATCACAACAAATATTGCAGTAGTCATTACGTACACCAATCAACATAACAGAATGAAGTCTTGCCAGTCGAATACTTCTCAGTCATTCACTCCCAGTTACTATTCTATAATACAATTGATTGCTAATAAAATCAATGCTCGAGTGTAAGGTCACTTAAGCCAGCCTAATAACAAACTGGACGTTCATTTCCTCCCCAGACCTCAACTCCTGAACAGTAGTGTCATTCTCAACATCACTCTTCTATTACACAGTACAGTGTCATTCATCAGTACTCCTCTATTACACAGTACAGAATCATTCACAACACCACTATGTTGATAAAAACCTAGATCAGAGCTGTTAGTTATCTTGCGGTTCTATGACACAGGTTTAAACCTGCGGGTTCTTTGCAGTGGCCCCCTGTAGTTTAGCTAGCCGCTTCATGGCAGTTTAATAGGGTATCTGGCTAGCAAGGTTGACATATGTAGGGCAGCAGTGTAGTATACTGGTGAAGGAACTGGACTTCGATTCCCAGGTAGGACACTGCCGTTGTACCCTTGAGCAAGGTACTTAACCTGCATTGCTTCAGTATATATCCAGCTGTATGAATGGATAAATGTAATAAGAAGTATGTAAGTCGCTCTGGATAAGAGCGTCTGCTAAATGCCTATAATGTAATGTAATGTAACATATGACAGACTCACTACCTAACATAATCAAAATAATGCTGGTTATGGCTTGTAACTGTGTAAACATTATGCCATATTATCTAGAGGTTGTTTTGTGTGTGTGTGTGTGTGTGTGTGTGTGTGTGTGTGTACGAGAGACTGCTAGTACTAACTTTTACTACACACTTGTATGTGGTTGTGTACTGGCTACCTGTATTAAGCGGAAAAAATACAATGTGGATGCCAGCTACCAAACTACAGTGAATGCATATTCACCAACTACAATGAACTACATTTTGAGGCAGTTAGCTGTAACTACTACTTTCGATGTAGTTCCTCAAATAAAAGGTATTTTCATAGTTATCAGTTATCATTGAATGGCTGTACCAGAAAGAACAGTTCTACACTGTCTACTTGGATCTCTAGCTGCGTGTTGCTTTTGTGCTTCGATAGTCTCTGAGCGGTCACTTAATGGTCAAAGTTCCAATGAGCTGACCTTGTTGATGTCGTTGCTGACAAGGCTGGCTTCTTCCTTGAATTTGAGGTCCACAGTGTTGAAATCGCGCTGGTCGTGGTTAAGGTGGGCGTCCTGCCAGCGATCACGCGCCTCACTCTCCGAGGCGGTAGGGGCGATGTTGAAGGCCGATCGCAGAGCCTGTGGGGAGAGGGGGCACCATCAGAACCACGTAAAAGGGTCAGGGAAGAGAAATGCATGGACACAGTTAAAAAACGGTCAGCAGTGAACTGAACAAAACTCAACAGTGAGAAAATTACGCTTTTACAATAGGAGGAACATTAAAAGACATCCCCACAATAACAAGAAACATGACTATTTAAGCTAAATCATGTGTGACATGAATGCAATCCAATCTGACTTTTAGGGATTATGGCTCCACTCAGAAGAGCTGAACATTCTAGAACATCAGGATAGCTGCTGGCCCATCACTTTACGCATTAGAAATACGCAAGACAGATGAAAGGCCATTTCTGTACCTTTGCTCCACACTTGGTTGACTCTGCAATGATCTTGCTCCTCTCCTTGTTCGCTCTGGGTTTTACCAAAATGTCCTCCACACCTATGACAAAAGAGCACACCCTTATACTTTACTTTTGGGGCTCAAAAATGGTTAAGGCTGCGGAAATTTTTGAAATAGTTATTTAAACCGCTGGTGACATCTCCTGCTCCTGATTTTTTGTTGTTGTAGTAGATTTAAACACTTGCTCATAAAAACCTATATTTACTTTATTATTAAACACATGACCCTGACTTGAGGGTTCTAAATGCAAGACCACCTCTGTCAACGCATGAAAAATTGACCAGAACTACTAATATGTAGAACAATTACCCCCCACCTTCTCTAATTTCAGACCGATCTTCAAGCTCCCTTTTATATCAAAGATTCTGGAAAAAGTGGTAGCCTTAAAGCTGCAGGCTTTTCTAGATGCACATGGCATACTTGAGGTTTTCCAGTCGGGTTTTAAAGCCCTTCACAGCACAGAATCTGCCCTGTTAAGTTTTTAATGACATTTTATTTGCCTCCGACTCTCGGGACTCCATTATTCTTGTGCTTTTAGATTTAACTGCTGCCTTTGACACAGTAGACCATGCCATCCTTATAGCTCGCTTAGAGCATTATGTGGGAATCAAAGGCATTGCCCTGGAGTGGTTTCGGTCCTACTAGCAAACAGACGTTTTTCTGTAGGTCTCGGTAAGTTCCTGTCCTCCTCTGCACCCCTCCCATGTGGGGTTCCCCAAGGTTCCATCCTTGGCCCCCTCCTCTTTGCTCTGTATCTCCTCCCCTTAGGGCCCATCATTAAAAAACATGGCATCTCCTTCCATTTTTATGCAGATGATTCTCAGATATACCTGCCTCTGAAACGCAATGACCTGAACTCCCTGAAATCTCTGCTAGAATGCCTCAAGGACATCAAAGACTGGCTAGCCTTGAACTTTTAAAATTTTAATGACAAAAAGACAGAGGTCATTGTTTTTGGACCTAGTGGTCCTGGTACTGTACTTCCAGACCTGGGCCCCCTTGAATCAGCTACCAAAACCACTGTCACTAACCTGGGAGTTAAATTTGACAGTGAGTTAAAATTTGATAAACAAGTAAACTCTGTGGTCAGGTCCAACTTCTTCCAGCTCAAACAGCTCTCAAAAATCAAGCCTTTTTAACTTTTAATGACCTGGAAAAAGTTATGCACGCTTTTATTTCGACCAGACTTGACTACTGCAATGCCCAGTATGTTGGCATCAGCCAGGCCTCGATGTCACAGCTGCAGCTGGTCCAAAACGCCGCGGCTCGGCTTTTAACAGGCACTCGAAAACATGAGCACATAACCCCTGTGTTGACCTCTCTCCACTGGCTTCCTGTGCATTTTCGCATTCATTTTAAAATTGTATTGTTTGCATATAAAGCCCTGAATGGACTGGCCCCATCATATATCACCAACCCCCTATACCCCTTCTCGAACCCTGAGGTCGGCTGACCAGTCCCTCCTGGTGGTCCCTAAAGCCAGGCTAAAATGCAGGGGAGACCGAGCTTTTAGTGTAGCTGCCCCCAAACTCTGGAATGAGTTACCCCTCCCTGTCAGGCTGGCCCCTACGCTCCATATTTTTAAATCACGCCTAAAGACGCACTTGTTCTCTTTGGCCTTTTAAAGATTAGTCCATGAGAGTCGCATGGTTTCTTGTTTGTCTGTTTTTATTCTTTTACTGTTTTTATTCTGTTTTATTATTTTACTGTTTTATTGTCTTATTGTTATGTCCTGCGTGTTGCTGCTGTGTTTTTATGCTTTGTTGACTACTGTACAGCACTTTGGTCAACTCAGTTGTTTTAAACGTGCTTTATAAATAAAATGGATTGGATTGGATTCATTGGCTCATGTTAAAACACCCAAAAACTACAAACAAAAATGATGATGATAAAAAAGCACAAGAAGTCCTAACCAACCATAGAGATACATTCATAAAATTAAGATGAAAATACAAATAAAAACCATGGTTTGGGGGTCAGCACAAGGTCAAGTGAGAATCGCTGGAGGTAAACACAACGGTCATTTCTTTCATTCAGTGGTCTTACCCATGGTGAATCCCCGGTAAAGCTGTAGATAGGCGGTGAAGAGGCGTGCCAAGCAGCTCAGCAGGTGGCTGCTGGTCTCTCCACCATAAAGCTCATAGCAGCAGTGCACTAGCCCATAGGCTGAGCTGCCATAGTGGGCCTTGTCCAGCACCCCCACCAGCAGCTCGCCTTGTCGTATGATAACCTGGGGATGGACAGAGGAGTGCCGTAAAAGGATAGCTCACATCAATGTTTTTTGACGTTGTTTCAGTTTTAGTGTATGTTTTCAACCCGGCAGGTTTTATAATGGTTGGTATATGGCCATTCACAAGTTCAGGATTTAAAGCAAGAAAATACACTAAGTAACTCAACAGAAGCTTCTCCAGAGCTTATACATGTGTATGCTACATGATTTATTATTTATTTATTTTATTATGTTCAATCTTATTTTTGATTGGAACCAATTCCTTCCTACGGCACATAAACCTGATTCTGCTTTAGTCAAGGAAAAAAATGTTTATAATTGTGAAGAAACACTAAAAGATTAATGTATTCACATGTTCAGCTTCTTTAAATGTAACGTGCTGCAGAAGCTGAGCCGAGTTAGTTGAAGTGCATTTTCTTGATTTAAACCAAAACATTTGCTGGGGACAAAAAAATTTCCAGGACAGATGCCATTCTCACAAGCAGGCTGTAATGTACATCATATAGTAAACAGGAAAGACCTGGGCTGTGTCTGAATACGAGCCCTGTTCCCTGTCCACTGTCCCCTGTCCACTCAGACCCCAGTCTACTATGTGCCCTGTCCCCTCACTTTGCAAGCAGTGTGCGAAAGAAATCCCGCAAAACTCTTTCCAAACTAGTGAGGAAGTAGTTCGTAATATAATTTTTAATGAATTAAGATAGAATTCACACAAAAAAAAAAAAGAGTATTTCGTAATATGACCCGCTCTTGTACCATAGATATGCATACACGCTCTACGTCTTTTACGTTTTCACTTCCGAGTTACTTACTGAAATTGTCGGATGAGTGCACAGTTCTGCAGATGAGTGTGCTCCTGAATTCCCTCAACAAAACCCTGGAAATAAGGGGTTCGTCCTGGTATTTGAAGTGGACTCAAATATGCTCAAAAGGGCGTAGGGGTCGTATTCGGACAGTCATAGACAGACCTATAGTTTACTTCAATGCTTCTAAAAATATTTTTTTAAAGACTTACAAGCAAAGCAGTGATACAAAAAACAGAAAAGTAAAAAAAATAAAATAAATAAAGATTAAATAAAAAACAAATGCACTAGCACATAGCGATGGTCTCACCTGGGACTCGCACATGGAATCGGGGTGGTACCCTGGGATGGGGCGGGGTTGCTCTTTCACCCAAGCTTTGCTGGGGATCTTGGCTTTGCCCGTCAGGTTCAGGGGGAGGTGGTTTTCTGGAATCACGTTCAGCAGCAATGTTGACACAACCTGGGTGCAGCGGAACAGCAGTCGTTACCATGGTCATCAGAGTGAAATCTGCTGCATTTCAGGAGCATTTGTTTAGGGGGTCAGACCACAGACCCTACTGTTCAGACTGCACCTCTGCTCCTCCAACGTGACCATCTCTAGCACTTAATGCATTTCAATTCTCAGCTGGCTAGATTGTTTGTATAACTAAGTAAGCATTCTTTTGTATAGTCTAAATGTTCTGTAGGGCAGCTGACAAGGTGTCAATCAAGTCTGCATTTCTTGCTCTTGAAGCTTCTCTTGGGATAATACTTTCCCCCTCTTGGGAATTACTGAACTCTGATCTTTGCAGTTGTATTTGTGCAGCATCTCTGAGCTTAGCACGATGCAAGAACATAACAGCCAGCAGAATCTGAGTGAATGATTGGCTGAGGTATCAGTCCATGTCCAAACAGGTACCTGCGTACAGCCAAGACGGTGGTTAACGGGACACTTGTCTGCAATGCAAATAAATAGTTCAATGAACAAAAACAAAAACTGGCTAGCTGACTCATTTTCAAACCTGTTAGCTTGGCTAGCTAGCTTGGCTACTATGCTTATTAGA
>JAKUDI010001061.1:0-20586 GCA_022702515.1 Ilyophis sp. 1 JC-2022 | reverse complement strand
ACTCATCAGTGCTTTAAATTATGAGCTGTGAATGTTCATGTAGTTTCATTAAAACTCAGTAAACCGCAAGCTTAATACATGCATTGGTTATGTAACAAATTCTCTTTCTGTGGATCAGCTGCTCCCTGTGCCTGTCCTAATAGCTGACCTGACCAGACCAGAGGACTGAATTGTGATAAGCTTGATTGTAATTTTCACTAGAGAAAGTTTCTCAAATGTAGAATATGAATATGAGCTCACTTGACTTTTTAACTTATCATAGTGGGAAAGAACAATGAGTGATCGCACAAGCATGACAGGATTTTGGCTCAGGTTCTGATGATGGAATATGGAATTCATTTTTATTCTATTCTTTTTCCTCCACCCCCCAACCCTGAATTTGGAATGCTCAATCATAACGTCTACACCCGCGCTCGTGCTATGATAGCTACTGCTGATGCTGGAGAGTGACAAGCATGTCAGCCTCCTTTAAAGCATATGATGTCACCAGCTATTTCTTTTCACACCACCCACGGGCCAATCTTGCACAGATATGAGTGGGAGGAAGACACTTCACAAGCAGCTGATTGACAAGTGGGGGTTGATAGAGAGCGATGAGACGCGTATCTCTGGCGACTCAACTCTAATCTTGGGTAACGGTAAAATTTGAAAGATAAAGAAAAGCAAAACTCTATTTACTTCTTGTTCTTTTTTTGTTTACAAATATGAAGTAAAATTTATAGGCTGACTGTTATTTTTCTGAATTACATAATATTTACATATAATTTTCCAAACAATATTTTTCTTGTGAACTCATATACTCTTAACAGTACATTTTCAAAGCCAAAATGAGTTTTTCCAACAGATAGTTTAAAGAAAATGTAATTTAAAAACTGAGATATGCTGCTTGTATAAAGAAAGTAATCAAACTGCACAGATGAATATGTGATAGCCGTAGTAATAACTCACTGTAAGCTACATTATGGGGAAATCGTCTTTGGGTGCACACACGTTCAAATTGATTAATCACACAATTGATAGCAAATGTGAGCTAGCCAGGGAAAAGTTTCCATTTAACACGACTGTGTGGTGTGATGTAGCTTCCGTAGCTTCCACTTTCTGATGATTGATTATTGATCTTTTATCATTGTTAAAAATATCTTCTAACATAAACCATAACAAATCACACAGAATTAAATTACAACATATAATTTGTAATTCTATAAAATGTGACAACTGGTCAACAGTCTGAATACTTTTGCAAGGCACTCTTTCACCTTCAAACAGTGAAGAAAACACTGTTTGTAGCAGTTTGGCTCTTGCTTGCAAGCTAAATATGGTGTTTATCAATAGTTCTCAGACATCATGCAATGCATTAACTTTCAGCTTTATTACTTTGGTGCAGGGAGTGTTTGGCCCTCCCCCTGTAGCCTTTGCTCTCTCCCTCACCTGTCACCTCCTCTGCTGCACTGCTCCATCCGCACCCTGGACAGCGACCACAGCCCATGGTGAGACAGCAGTGCCAGCACTGCAGAAATTGCCATGATTATTTGATTATTGGGAGCCAGCCATTGGGCCTTCACCACACCAGCTGTAAGAAACTGGAATCCTGGCAGATTCACTACAAAAGGATGTCCGCCCTACAGACAGGGAAACATAGAGATATTGCATTTATACTTCTGAGGCAGAGCTCCAGGAGGCGAAAACCCTGGCTAACCTGTACCTGGACTCCTGCCATCGGATGTTTAAACCCAACTGAACGCCGTGTCACTGGCTATGGAATTTGCTGCCCTTCTACTATTTGTTGCCCAACATCCTTACACTTGAAAATGAAGGAGGCTATTTGTCTTGAAATATTAAATGAAGTGAATTGACGACCGCAATTGACGTTGTTAGCTTATTGTCAGAGACACCAGAAAATACTTGGGGAATCTACTTACTTAGATATAAATCCTCCTCCATTGTTATTGTTTAGCAACAATATTCTGCCTTTGATACATACATGCAGTCATGAAAAGGCGAAACAGAAACACAGAACAACTGAACTCACCACAGAGAATGGTATGCTCGCAGTGCTGCAACTGGCTACACTTGACTCAACACAACTGAAGTCATTCTCTTTTTGATGATGACTGAGCTGAAACCATTTTGGGCATGTGTGTGGCAAGATGGGAACCTTTTTAATATGGGTACCTTTTTTAATGATGAGAATAGTGATGAAAAAAAGTTATAAAAAATAACTAATATTATTAAGTAAACTAATTTCCAGCACCTAAAATTCATACTTATCCTACAAAGGAGTGACTCCTCACATCACGTGACTTGATGAGTTTCTCAGAAACAATACAAACCAGAACAAAAATCGGCCAGCTTTCTTTCACCGGTGAAACAATAAGGTAAGTCAACAACATAGTATTTCCAACATACCTTTATAGAAAACCCTTCTCATTTCATCATTGCAATTTAATGCAATCGGATGTATCATTCTATAGCTTTTTCATATCCTTTATCTGTGTGGGTGGTATCTATATCCTGTGTGCCATGTCCCAATTGTCTTATTACCGCTATCTTAGTGAGCTACCCAGCTGTATCCCACATAGCTAACAATTTAGCTAGCTAGGTCCATTCTGATCAGTGCATAGGCTGCAGAATATGTTTAATAATGGATGTAGCACATGAACTAGCCATCAGAGCATGTCATTTCCAGTTCTTTTGAAACGTATAACATTAGAGAACCAGGAAGACCTGTCTCATTTTAAGAAAGAACGATGTTCCTGTTTACATCTTTCTGTAACTGCAATTCCGACAATGTAAAGCACTGTCTGTATTTAAACACATTTGGTTCCTTCAATGAAAACTCTTTTGGAACCGCTTATTTATGAATAGGGAATTGCTCATACAAAACCCAAGGTGAAATAAATGTTTAGTTTTTTTTGTAGTTTAAGCCAAAACAATCGCTCAAGTGTAGCACACAGCAGATATAGAATGTAAATCTGCTAAATAAGTACTGTAATTTAATACATTTAAACTGATTGTAGCCTATTTATTAACTGGAATTCATAGCACTGTCTACATTAACATTATATTTAACAAGGGTGTCCCCATTCAGAGTAAAAAAGACCCTCTCTGAAATTAATAAGCTAAATGTCCAGCTAATAAAAGCATGCAGAGAAAGTGCTGAAATCCAATACGTCTCTGAGTGATATACTAAAAAAACTGATTTTACTTGTGATTAATCTGAATGTTGCGTAACGTCTATTCCTCCAACATCTGTTCATTAGACATTGAACTTAAAATGCTTGTCATTGACCCACTTGAAAGATATTTGAGAATTTAGGTCTTTGACCAACTGTCAGACTATGTGCAAAGTTTAATCCAAATTGGACCAGAACTGTATGCACTAAGGGCAACAGACAGACAGACTCACTGGAGCTACCCAAACTTTCACATAACATCCATAGAATGTTACGGGAACATTTTTTGGAACATAAAATTGTTAGCTGGAATATTACCTGAACATACATTGCTTCTGTTCGCTTATGGTTTTCTTTGATTTATTGTTTTTAAGTCAACACAAATGGCATAAGACTGACTCCATAAAAATGTTCTGTAACTTCAATAAAACTGCATTTATTGCATTAAAGAAATTGAAGTACAAAAGAAACCAGAGCACTCCAGTTCAGTGCATGATGGGAAACATTCTTGAGTGCATGGAAATAGAATACTGAATATGTGCAGTGAGTATTAAAGCATGAAACACACATCACAACTATGACTTTGTTATCACATCATGTCAAATAAAATCATGCACTGATTCTTATTCTTATGTATTATGGGTATAACTGAGTTGAAAATATGACTGTAAGCTCCTTCATTTGGTATAAAATGGCAGGAGTTTCTCATTATAGCCTATGAGGAAATTGAGACATGCGGTGCACTTGACGCCATATTGGTTGCTGCAACTTCGGCAATAGAAGCAAGTGGAAGAAGCAATAGAAGGAATGTCCATTCCATATCATACAGTTCAGTGCTTTGCACACTCACACGTGTGTGTAGGTATCTGAGTGCCATTCTAATTTATCAAATAAATTAAATCAAACAACTAAAAAAATTATTAATCAAACTTGATTAATCAAAATACTGTCCACAAAAAACAATAAAACTGTGAGAAGTCTCGGCCATGCCTACTGGTGGAGAGTGTTTTTATTTATTTTTGTGTCTGTGTGGGTGCGCTCTCTCTCTCATGTGGAAATTTAAAGTGGAAATCCGGAACTGCTGCATCTCCCGCCCAGGGGTATGTCACGGCGTGTGACACACACTTTATCAGTTTAAGAGAATTTGCAACTCAATCAAACCAGAATTAATTTCAGATTCAGGTAAACCAAACTTAAAGCTCTGCAAGACAGGAACATCTAAGGAACAGGAAAAGGGGCGGGCCTGTAAATTATGAATCCTTTAGAAAATAATCAGCAAATAATCAGCTTGCCTGTTCCCAACTTTACATTCATCACTGAATTTATACAAGCAATACAATTTTACAAAATCACAAAAAAGTAATTAAGGATAAGAAATATCCTCATACTTGATTTATGTGACATTTTACAGATATAGCAATTAAATAATGTAGTCACTTTTGTCTCTAATCTTTGGGGCATATGGTATGTAGAAGATTATTTTTATGAAACAATAAAAGGAGGGAACAGTGGCGGCCCTAGCCTATTTGGTGCACTAGGCAAAATTTAAAATGCCTACAGTGGAAGAATTATACATGGATCACACTCCTTATTTAGTATTCAAACAAACAAATGCAAACGTTTTGGCCTCAGCCTTCGTCAGCGCATCAAGACAGTGGGATCACATCCAGACAGTAGGATCACATCCATTTTAATACAATTAGTGGCTGTGACATCACAAGTGCAAAGTTATCACATCAACAAACCAGATTGTTGACCTCATTCAATCATCGAAATAACTTCAATCAACAATCAACATAGAAGTCAATCATCATCTTTACGATCTTCAAAGCACACACAAAAATACAAAATAAACAATTTAAATACAAATGAAAAATAAAAATATATAAATTATACAAACATACTCAAGTTGAATTCTTCGTTCATGCCAAACGGGGGCCCACAAGGATGATCATGCTTCAAAAGCAAAAGCACAAACATTAAGGCCAAAAACATACTCTATCTAAATACACAAACATGGACAGTACAAGCTACGCAAAGGTGATGCCACATTGTGTTACCTGAAATTCTTAATGCAAGGCAAGCACGAGCTGCAGTGTCTTGCATCACAGCGAGGGACGCTACAGCAGGCGACTACAGGAAGAAGAGGTCTTCTTCAATTTGTGCTTTCCACAATTTGTATGATACTTCGTCACCTCTTCATTCAAATAGAGCAGCAGTGAGTATAATATGGGACTTTTATTCTTGATGGCAGAATGCATAGCTATTTCTGACAATGTGGCTTAAGAGGGTAAATAATCCCTCAAAACATGAAAAGCGTAATTAAGAAAAAAAAGTAAAATTCTGGGAATGCAATTGTGGTTGGAACGAAAACATACGCAGCATAAACAGTCAAACATAAACAGTTAAACGTGCTGCTATTGGTAATTATGGATAGTGAGGTGCACACACTCACCTAACGAGCTGTGCTGCCCTTAGCCAGTTGCCTTAGGCAACTGCCTATAACCTATTTTACCTATGCCTAGAGTGAAAACTGGGAGTGAAAAAAACACTACAAAGTGAAACTAAAATGTTCAGAGTAAAAGTAACTGCTAATAGTATACTTTACCATTAAACAGTTATTGGGTGAGAATATTCCTCACAATGCATGATAGTTAATTTATTTATGGGTGTGTTGCCATTAAGGCAAAATGTTTAAGGGACTTTTAATTTGACAAGCTGTAAATGTTTAAGGGACTTTTATTTTGACAAGCTGTAGATCAGGAGTTTTTGCGGTTAGAACAGCCATTTCCTGTAGTGTGGAAAGTAAACAGTCTGAATGTATGCACGTGAAATCCATCTGCTGTTAGCACTAGAGGCAATGTCGTAAGTACAAATTCATTGTTAGGTTATTAAGTTAATGTTAAAATACTGTTTAAAAAGGAAAGACTACACTTAGTTACAACATTTTACTTACATATATTTACAGGTATATTTCGTTACAAAATTTATGCTAAAACAGTCAAACTTTATTCTTTTGTTACAGTTTTCACTCTGTCATGTAAGATGATGTTGGAAGCCACAGTAAACAGCAAGTAAATGCTCACTGCGACTCGGCGTCTTTTTGCATCAGAGTTAGCTGGTTGTATAGCTACAGTTGCTACGCTGTAGTGAGGACAACATAGTGAAAAGACAGAGAAGTTAGTGTTGAACTTCGTGGCAAGATGGAAGCAAAAAGTGCTAAGGCTTCTGTAGCGAGTGGAAGAAGTTCTCGTTCATCTGCATCATTAAACAGTGCACTACTCCACGCGCGTGCAAAAGCAGCAGCTGCCAAAGTACGCGCTACATATGCAGAACAAGAAGCTAAAGCTAAAATGGACATAGCAGCTAAAGAAGCTGAATCACAGTTGGAAAAAGTAAGAAGAGAGACTGAGCTTGCGACACTCGCCATGTGCCGTGAAGCAGCAGCTGCTAAAGCCGAAGTAGCCGTTTGGGAAATAGCTCATACAATGGAGAGGTGTATTTTGTTGGATGAAACGGGCCCATCAGAAGAAGATAAAATAGAGCGGACAAGCGAATACGTCCAAGCTCATTTCTCTTCAATTAGGTCCCCAGAGCGAGCAGCTACGAAGGCTAACCCATTTCAGCCTGCTACAGCTGCCACTCTCTGTTTCAGTCCAAACAACCCCTTTTCTTCATACCGGCAGATCCCTGTTTCTTCACATGAGCCACCACAGACTAATAACACTGGCAATGTGGACTTAGTAGAGGATGGCCCAGACTACGCTTATGTTCCATCAGCAGCCAAACTGTCAGACATATATGACAGAGAGGATGCTCAGGTAAATTCAAAGACATTTCACACTGACTTGAATGTTTCCGCTCCGCACTTTTTCCCTCAGCTGGAAACTGACCAAAGTGTGAGCACAACTGAACATCTTGCGCGATATTTAGCTCGACGTGACCTGGTGAGTGCAAGCTTGTATGAGTTTGATGATCAACCTGAAAATTATCGTGCTTGGCAGTCTTCATATAAAAATGCTACCCAAGGGCTGGGTCTCACTGCTACCGAGGAGCTGAACTTAATGACTCGATGGCTTGGCAAAGAATCCAGCAACCAAGTGAAACGCTTACGTTCAGTGCACATAGCAAGTCCAGACCTAGCACTCAGGAAAGCCTGGGAACGTCTTCAGGAATGCTACGCAGCGCCTGAGATAGTTGAAAAGGCCCTCTTCACTCGACTCGACAATTTCCCAAGGGTTTCAGCAAAGGAAAATCTGAAGCTAAGGGAGCTAGCAGATCTGCTAATGGAAGTGCAGTGTGATAAGGAAGATGGCTATCTTCCAGGTTTGTCCTACCTGGATACTGCACGCGGCATTGAACCTATAGTAGTCAAGCTGCCTTATGGACTTCAGGAAAAATGGATCTCCGCGGGTTCAAGGTATAAAGAAGGAAACGGAGGACAGTTTCCACCATTTGATTTCTTCACTAGGTTCATGTGCTATGAGGCAAAGAAAAGGAATGACCCCAGCTTTGCCTTTTTAAATGCTAGTGGGCCTTCTTTGAAGGCTGAAAGTTCCCATTTTAAAAGCACCAAGAACCCCATTGCAGTTCATAAGACCAATGTCTCCCCAGCAGAGTCAAGCACTTCCAGTGATCCAAATAAGAGCTGCCCAATACACGCAAAGCCACATCCACTGAACAAATGCAAAGTCTTTAGAGCCAAAGATCTTCAAGACAGAAAAGACTTTCTGAAAGAGAGAGGATTCTGCTTTAAGTGCTGTGGCTCAAATAGTCATGTAGCGAAGGACTGCACTGCATCAGTGAAATGTTCTGAGTGTGACAGCACAAAACATGTCTCAGCTATGCATCCGGGCCCTGCACCACAAAACACGGCTCCTGTACCCTCATCACAGAATGGCGGGGAGGGAGAAGAGGATGACGACAGCACTGAAGTCGTCAACTCAAATTGCACTGAAGTATGTGGTGCAGGACAAGTTGGGCGGTCATGTTCCAAGATATGCCTAGGAAAGGTGTATCACAAGAGCTGTCCAGATAAAGCCATTAAGGCATACATCGTTTTAGATGACCAAAGCAACCGGTCACTGGCGAGGTCCAGTTTCTTTGACCTGTTCAACATTCAGTGTGAGACATATCCTTACCTACTGAGAACATGTTCCGGCACAGTAGAAACATTTGGCAGAAGGGCTGAAGATTTTATGGTCGAGGCACTCAATGGGAAGGTTACAATCCCTCTCCCCCCGCTTATTGAATGTAACGACTTACCTGACAACCGGGCTGAAATCCCCACGCCGATCGCCGCTCTTCATCAACCTCACCTCGTCAAAGTAGCAGAACACATCCCGGAGTTGGACCCCACTGCTGAGATCCTCCTGCTGCTTGGTAGAGACATAATTAGAGTGCACAAGGTAAGGGAGCAAATAAACGGCCCTCTCAACGCCCCCTTTGCTCAACGCCTTGACCTAGGATGGGTGTTGGTTGGAGAAGTCTGTCTGGGAAATGCACACAAACCAAATGTCAGCACTTACAAGACAACAGTGTTTGATTGTCGTCGGCCTTCGCTCCTCCAACCGTGCACAAGCTTTTTGCATGTCAGAGAAGAGCATCATAGCAAAGAGCCTAGGAACAGTGTCTTAGGGCCCAGCAGGGCTAAAGAAGACCGGCTGGGTCAAAATGCATTTGACCGCACAGAGGAGAATCCGGCTGATCTTGCATCGAGGTCTGTTCCAGCATCACGCCTCGCACAAACAACGTGGTTCAACGGACCTACCTTTTTGCGTAAGCTCTCCATCCAACCTGAACCTATTCAGTCATTCAGCTTAATCTCACCAGAAGTAGATGCGGAGATTCGTCCAGATGTGAGGAGCTATGTCACCCAGCTACATGGAAAAGGTCTCAACATAGAGCGTTTTGAGAGGTTCTCCAATTTTTACACACTCCAGCGAGCTGTGGCACTCTTAATTCATGTTGCAAGATCTTACAAGTTCCCCAACACCATGGACAAGTGTAAGGGATGGCATAAATGTGAGATGCCTCTCTCTCCGGATGAGCTTTCCCAAGCAAGAGAAGTCATCATCAGAGCTGTGCAGAGGAAAGCATTTGAGAAAGAGTTTGAAGCTATAGAGAGAGACAAGCCAGTTCCTCTAAACAGCTGTCTACGTCGCCTCAACCCTATCTTGCGGAATGACCTCATCTGCCTCGGAAGCCGCCTGAAAAATGCAGACATGGAGATTGAGCAAAAGAACCCTGTTATTCTCCCAAAAGAAAACCATGTGTCTTTGCTGCTCATCAGACACCATCATGCCCAAGTAAAACATCAGGGCCGCCATCTAACAGAAGGCGCCGTGAGAGCTGCAGGACTCTGGATCCTGGGAGGTAAAGGGCTCATTAACTCAACTCTTCACAAATGCGTGACTTGTCGCAGACTCAGAGGACGGATGCAGGAGCAACTAATGGCAGATCTGCCACCGGAGCGTCTCGGAGCCTGCCCTCCCTTCACGTATGTGGGGCTGGATGTCTTCGGACCATGGCACATCACCACCAGACGTACGAGAGGGGCGCAGTCTGAGAGCAAGCGGTGGGCCATATTGTTCTGTTGTATGAGCTCCAGGGCAGTTCACATCGAGGTGATTGCCTCAATGGACGCTTCAAGCTGCATCAACGCCTTAAGGCGCTTCTTTGCCATAAGAGGACCAGCCAAACAACTAAGGTCAGATTGTGGTACAAATTTCATTGGAGCCTGCAGAGAACTCAGGATGAGCGCAGACTAACCAGACACCACTGTGCAGAGGTACTTACACCAACAAGGATGTTCCTGGGTGTTTAACCCGCCACATGCTTCGCATATGGGTGGTTCATGGGAACGCCTCATTGGAATAGCCCGCAGGATCCTGGATTCAATGCTTCTTGAACATGGCACTCACCTGACCCATGATGTCTTGTGCACACTAATGGCAGAGGTGGCAGCAATTATGAATGCAAGGCCACTAGTTCCAGTTTCAAATGACCCAGAGGATCCATTAATTCTCACAGCATCCATGCTATTAACTCAGAAAGCCGGTGTCCCGCCACCTCCAGGAGACTTTACGGACAGAGACCTCCTCACCAAGCAGTGGAGACAAGTACAAGCCTTGTCCAACATGTTCTGGAGCCGTTGGAGACAAGTGTACTTGTCAACTTTGCACAGCCGGAAGAAATGGACTAAGTCCTACCGAAATCTGCAAGAAGGAGATGTCGTCCTTCTCAAAGACAACCAAGCTTTCCGCAACAACTGGCCTTTGGCGGTAATCACAAAAGCTATTCCTGGAGAAGATGGGAAGGTCCGTAAGGTGGAATTGAAGACCACAGATCAAGGACATTCAAAAAATTACCTTAGACCAGTGACATAACTTGTTTTGCTTCTGAGTAAAGAGTGATGTGTACAAGTTTAGTTAATTCATAATTTGTTTGTATAGTGACCTCACAGAGGCCAGGCGGGGAGTGTGTTGCCATTAAGGCAAAATGTTTAAGGGACTTTTAATTTGACAAGCTGTAAATGTTTAAGGGACTTTTATTTTGACAAGCTGTAGATCAGGAGTTTTTGCGGTTAGAACAGCCATTTCCTGTAGTGTGGAAAGTAAACAGTCTGAATGTATGCACGTGAAATCCATCTGCTGTTAGCACTAGAGGCAATGTCGTAAGTACAAATTCATTGTTAGGTTATTAAGTTAATGTTAAAATACTGTTTAAAAAAGAAAGACTAGTTACAACATTTTACTTACATATATTTACAGGTATATTTCGTTACAAAATTTATGCTAAAACAGTCAAACTTTATTCTTTTGTTACAGTTTTCACTCTGTCATGTAAGATGATGTTGGAAGCCACAGTAAACAGCAAGTAAATGCTCACTGCGACTCGGCGTCTTTTTGCATCAGAGTTAGCTGGTTGTATAGCTACAGTTGCTACGCTGTAGTGAGGACAACATAATGGGTAAACTGGATTCAGAACAGCAATATACAGTTAGAAACACACCAAGAGGAACAGATTCACAAAATGCATTCCATTCATCATAGTAGATAGTTACGTACTTTGAAGTAGGAAGCGTGCGTTTCCCCAGGTGTGATATCTTCATAATGCTGTACAATGGAGTTTTTGTTCGACAGCAATGAGCTGAATCTCGCATTCTAGGAAAGTGCAACCCAACCACACGCCCTTAGGATGATGAATATGCAAGGGGATTATGGTTTATGGTGGCCAACTAATGAGAAATCCAGGCCATATTCATAGTGTCAATCACTCGGTAAAAGTAATTTTGTGTTGTTAACAACCTCTTACTATCTGGCAAGCAAAGTATGCCTCATTGAGGTACGATGCAGATTATGCTGCTTTTAACCTGGCTCTGTGCGTTTGACTGAATCTGCAGTTAAGCTGATTCTGGAATATTGTTTGCACAAATTAATCCTTGAAAAAAAGGAAGAAACAAACTCTGGAGGCCATCTACAGGTGCAGCTCAAAAAATTAGAATATCGTGAAAAAGTTCAATATTTTTTGTCACTCATTTCAGAAAGTGAAACTCATATATTATATAGATTCATTACACATAGAGTGAAATATTTCAAGCCTTTATTTCTTGTAATTTTGATGATTATGGCTTACAGCTAATGAAAACCCAAATTCAGTGTCTCAGAAAATTAGAATATTGTGAAAAAGTTCAATATTGGAAACTCATGGTGTCACACTCTAATCAGCTAATGAACTCAAAACACCTGCAAAGGTTTCCTGAGCCTTTAAATGGTCTCTCAGTCTGGTTCAGTAGGCTACACAATCATGGGGAAGACTGCTGACTTGACAGATGTCCAGAAGACAGTCATTGACACCCTCCACAAGAAGGGTAAGCCACAAAAGGTCATTGCTAAAGAAGCTGGTTGTTCACAGAGCGCTGTATCCAAGCATATTCATAGAAAGTTGAGTGGAAGGAAAAAGTGTGGTAGGAAAAGGTGCACAAGCAACAGGGATAACCGCAGCCTTGAGAGGATTGTCAAGCAAAATCCATTCAAGAATTTGGGGGAGCTTCACAAGGAGTGGACTGAGGCTGGAGTCAGTGCATCAAGAGCCACCACGCACAGACGAATCCAGGACATGGGCTACAAATGTCGCATTCCTCGTGTCAAGCCACTCCTGAACCAGAGACAACGTCAGAAGTGTCTTACCTGGGCTAAGGAGAAAAAGAACTGGACTGTTGCTCAGTGGTCCAAAGTCCTCTTTTCAGATGAAAGTAAATTTAGCATTTCATTTGGAAATCAAGGTCCCAGAGTCTGGAGGAAGAGTGGAGAGGCACAGAATCCACGTTGCTTGAAGTCCAGTGTGAAGTTTCCACAGTCAGCGATGACTTGGGGTGCCACGTCATCTGCTGGTGTTGGTCCACTGTGTTTTCTGAAGTCCACAGTCAACGCAGCCATCTACCAGGAAATTTTAGAGCACTTCATGCTTCCTTCTGCTGACAAGCTTTATGGAGATGCTGATTTCATTTTCCAGCAGGACTTGGCACCTGCCCACACTGCCAAAAGTACCAAAAGCTGGTTCAATGACTATGGTATTACTGTGCTTGATTGGCCAGCAAACTCGCCTGACCTGAACCCCATAGAGAATCTATGGGGTATTGTCAAGAGGAAGATGAGAGACACCAGACCCAACAATGCAGACGACCTGAAGGCCGCTATCAAAGCAACCTGGGCTTCCATTACACCTCAGCAGTGCCACAGGCTGATCGCCTCCATGCCACGCCGCATTGATGCAGTAATTCATGCAAAAGGAGCCCCAACCAAGTATTGAGTGCATAGAAATGAGCATACTTTTCAGAAGGCTGACATTTCGGTTTAAAATGTCCTTTTTTATTGATCTTATGTAATATTCTAATTTTCTGAGACACTGAATTTGGGTTTTCATTAGCTGTAAGCCATAATCATCAAACTTACAAGAAATAAAGGCTTGAAATATTTCACTCTATGTGTAATGAATCTATATAATATATGAGTTTCACTTTCTGACATGAGTGACAAAAAATATATATATATATATATATAACTTTTTCACGATATAAAATTTTTTTGAGCTGCACCTGTATGTTCTCTCCGTGTGATTTCTCATAAGAATGTCACCTGGAGGCAGACGACTGTCAGACAGCATGCTTTATTCCAGAGAACAAGACAACCTGTTTTTGTTCTTGAATCCACTAAGAGTTGCCACAGCAGTCAGGGCGACGAATCAAAAATATATGCCAACCAGGATTGTATTTGCAGTGGGCAATGATAGAACAACCAATGGTGTGTTCTCAAGCAACTAAATCTCCTAGCCCTGCTATTAGGACCATCTATCATTGCAACAGGTGCATGCTGCCAGCCACTGCTTCATTTTACTCTACGGCCCACCAGTTGAGCTGCACAGACCGGTTGTTGGAGTGAACAGAAAAGCTGCTCTTGTGTGATGAGATGAGGACAGCCCTTCCAAGTGAACCTCCCTCCATCAATGTGTGGCTGCCAGCCAAATTCAGCTCTGGCACTGGCAAGATTCAATACTACCCTGTGGGATATAACACTATATTTAGAACGAGAACTTTAGCAGGACAGCACCCTCTTGTCAGTTAGTAAAAATGACAGGAAATAGACATTCACAGTAACAAGCTTGAGAGGAGCAGGGGCTGATGGGAAAGAGCTACAGAGGGACAAAAGACACCATGCAGCACAATGAGGAGCATGTCCTAGAGCCCTGCGCGGGACTGTTTTTCTAATCCCATTCAGTCCTGCATCCGCAACTGTTCTGACCATTCTTGTCCGCTCCTGTGGAGATATATAAGATATCAAGAGTCTTTTGATATCCTTGTATACCCAGTCATGATAGCATCACCTGTTTACCTGTGGAATGTTCCAAACAGGTGTTTTTTGAACTTCCCAGTCTTTTATTTGCCCCTGTCCCACCTTTATTGGAATGTGTTGCAGGCATCAAATTTGGAATTAGCGTATATTTACAAAAATCAATAAAGTTGATAAGGTAAACATTAAATATATTTTCTTTGTACTGTTTTCAATTAAATACATATATGTAAAAGAGAATTTACAAATCACTGCTTTCTGCTTTTATGTGCATTTTACATACTAACCCAACTTTTTTGGAATTGGGGTTTGTACTGTATATGGGTCCAAAAACCTATCAAAAACCTGTCATAAAATGAATAAAATAATACCTTGTCCATTCTAAAGCATATACATTTGCCCCTTATGATGGTTTAAGATGAAAACATTGATATCACACTAGCAAACACACCCAATCTTTTACTTAAAAAAACATAACTTTTTCTGGACTCTACAGTGTGTAATCTTTTGCTGCATGCACTGGGATGACATTTCTCTGTAGTTCTTTTTAAAAATGTTGCCATTTATAATCACTCTAAAGTGATTATAAATAATATAATAATATTCCACCATCAGGAAAAATGCTGGGAAATGTTCTAGCTTCACGGCAAATCGGTGCACCAAACATAAAACATGACTGAGCCACCTATGAACGCTTGCACTACAGTATGTAAAATCCACATGGTACACATGGCACAAGACAGTGGTGGACTGAAAAAACAAATGTAGGCTACATCATTGCAAACATATCGAGGATGAAATCTCCTCACCGAGCAAAAGTACTTTTGGCACATATATTGTAATTTAGTTTAAGCGACACAACTCAACTTTCTGTTATGCAGGGTCATCATGTAAAAGACCATTGGAAAGCTTATTTATGTCCTCCATTGTATAAAAGAGTTGTCAATCAAACCAAAATGAACTGGAATTTGTGACAAAGGCTCAGGTGGGGTTTTATGTGTACTAGCGTTATAAAAGGGTAAGTATTTCAACGGATTGTTCAAGACAATAAATTACCATTGAATCTTGAAAGGGATATCCCTATCCATTAAAACAATGGTAGGATTGTATATTTATTTCATATTTAGTAGCATATATTGATAGTAGAATGTATAATTCCACAAGAATTTAACGCTTATTTTGCTATTAAGTGAGCTGCGGTTTTCACCGGCATTTTCATTGGCATATATTCAAGCTATTGTTGTGTTTATCTTGTTGCTATGACATAATACTAATTTTTGGTGCTATAAAAAATATTTTTATGAACTCTCAGATATTGTCCACTGTGTCATGCTTGGGTGGGTACAGTTGCAGGAGAGACTGGTTGGGAGGTTGCTTGTTTAATGGATGAGCTACATGACAATAGTGGCATTTAATTAGTTACTTACAGACAGTGCTTTGTAGGCTATGCGTGAATTACTTTTCTATGTTGGAAAACATTTTTTGTTGAGATTTATTAATAACTGGACAGCCTGGCATGGTTAATTTATTCCTCACATATGTAAAACCAAAGTGTACTTTTTTCCCCTCATCACTGTATATGCAGCTGTATATGGCACTGTCAGGGGAATGAATGGGAAATACAGACTTGTGCCTCTGGATAGCTGTCAATGCCACTAACTTCACCTCAATTCTGACAGAAGGTAGTTCTCCAAATAGGATTCTGCTTGTGGGTATCTGAGCTGGGAAACAATAATCTGCCCTAATGATGGTCTGACACAGGGCTAACAAGATCATTGCAACATATCTTATATAAAAACAACAAGCCACTGCTGCCTAAAAAAAATACAATATGCAATTTAAAATCTGAAGTGCAAAAAATACAAAAACAAAAAAACACTTTATATTGTAAAAATATTTTATTACAGAACATTTATTACAGAACATGGAGGACTTTTAAGTTTATTTTATAATTATTCTTAACTAAGTATTCATAAGGAGTTTAACAATAAGAAAAAAACCACTCTTCCCATTGAGGCATTTTTTTCCCCTTACAGCCTTCAGCACTGTCTCAAGCCCAGTCATGAACAATCCACAGACCTCTGCTTCTACTACAATTCCTGTTAGTAGAAGCACCTTGATACCTATCATCCAGTCAGTCTATTTCCCAAACTTCTTCCCTATTAAGCCAAACCGTCCTCCTCCCATAAATGGGCAATCATGCAATTACTTCAGTGCTTTTCCAGAGGTTGTACTAGTCAATTTGAGTGACATTTAATAGGCCTAATAAAACATTGAATTATTCATTAATACATATGATTTGTGGCCCAACAGTGGAATATTTTCAAAAACATCAATATATGTCAATATAAAAATAAATGAATAGGTAGCATTGAAAAGAGATAATTTCATTGCATTTCATTTTTAAAACTGGGAAGCCTCAACAAATGAATCAGATTGCAAACTGTGAGAAACTGATGTGATACATGGCAAACTAACCTTTTCCTTTGGCTTTAACCTGGCTTTGTAACAATGGAAAATTGTATTTCATAATTGACATTATTGTAAGTAATAATATTTTAAATTCCTTCTATAAGTGTCCATCACCCTCAATGGTTTAGACACCTAGGGGTCAATTTACTAATATAAGGGATTATTTTGTTATTTTGCGGGTGCAGCCAAGTTTTAATAATGTGGATAAAAGCACACATACAGCAATTGCAGACAGCTTGCATTCCCCTACCAAAATACCAAGCTGAAACCAAAAATCCATCAATTTTGTGCAAACAATAAAACATTGCAACTATCCACAGAAACAGATTCCTGTTTCACAGCAGTCCATAATTTCATTTCTACAACACTGAAAAGACCTTGAAAGGACAGAGATTACCGTTGGTCCTTAGTTTGGGATTAATTAAGAAATGTGTAGACTTGGGAGATTGTTCTATGACCCATATATAATTAATCTGTTTGAATAGTTATCTACGGAGACCAGACTAACTTCCGCTTTGGCATTATTAAATGAGGCGTGGTACGCATCTCTTAATTCAAACACATCAAAAGCCTGGCCAGGGTGCCAAAAACAAACCTAATCAGGGTTATTTCTTCCTCTCCCACAGAGTTGTTCATTGGCCCTACAGTGGAACATACTTTAATGACATTTAATACATTCAAATATAAGGGTCAGCAAAGGCATACGTTGGACAGGTGCATACACCTTTGCCTTGGCCCCTTACATAATTAAAGTGTGGTCATTTGTTGGCTCACATTCATCACAACGTACTGAGTAACCTCTAATTCCAACCCACAGGCATGTAATTTGCATTCTACAGTTAAAGGGCACCAATGAGGATTGTTATCTAAAAAATATGAACGCAGAGGGTTTGAGATTCATCACTGCACTTTCAGTTGGAGGTCTTGGGGGCCTTCCTTGGGGGCAACCAGACCTATAGTCTGTCATTGATGCTAGGTGTGAATGGAATTCAAAAGCACAAAAATAGATGCTAAAAGTGGGCTGAGGATTTTTGTAGAAAGACCAGGGGCCACATGTATAAAACTCTGAGTAAAAGAATGCGTAAAAGAACGTGCAAAGTGAAAGTAGGAAATCTGCTTAAAAAAAGTTTTGCATTTTCTACCTCTGCCTTTCTGTCACGGTGTCGCCATATCACACGGACCCCAAACATCACGTACGTACGGTGTCCATCATGTGCAGAGGTACGCAGATTCTCACAGCACGTGCTATATAATACATCTGAATTTCTGCATGGAAACTCGCTTACGTGGCTTTCTGAGGCATTTTTCTGCTCAGCACTGTTTATACATGTGGCCCCAGGGGTCTCATATATAAATAGAGCGTACACACAAAAAAGTTCCATCATCACTGCCACTGCATCACCCAGGTGGGTGCTACACATTTCTCCTCATCATTGTAAAGCGCTTTGAGTATTGAGAAAGGCGCTATATAAATACCAGGTATTATTATTATTATTATAAACAATGCGATTTCAATTTGATGGCGAGGGCTTTAATCGGGGAGATATTTACGTGGATGTAAGAGCATATCTGTGTTTTGTGTGGATGTAGCCTGTCTTTCATGTTTATAACTATGTGAAAAAGTTGCTTTAATATGCAAGATACATTTCTGTATAATCATACAATATAGCGTTATCATATGATATTGCATTTTGAATAATGTCTCATAACGGGCTGATAGAAGTCGTGACTCAATAGCAACAGTTATTCATTCCTGGTTATGGTACTGTAACCTTATGAAATTTGCATCCACCTTAATATCTAACCGCTTATTTTTAATTTCCTAAATGGTTTGGCCACTGTGACATGATCGAGATCAGACTAGAAATACTTCAAGTATGTCGGACAAAAAATAAAATATAGCTGTACACATATTGGGAATGCATGGACGTTGATGTGTAGGGCCGTGAGTTTTCCTTAACATGTGACCCATGAACCAGTTAACCTGTGTTTCCATCCTTATTCTCAAAGCTCTCAAATGGCAGGAATCAGTGCAGTCCAGGGATGTAACAATTATACAATTAAGTACTGTCTGAAGAGCCTGTTGTTTCAAGAGTGCAAGTCAATAAACCAGGGTTGTTTTATCCCATCAAAAAAAGGGTCACTGTGGGTGCAGGTTTCTGTCCAGCACTGAAGTCCATTATTAGTTATCTAGTTAAATCATATGTCATAATTCTGAGAGAGAACTAAAGCTAGCACCCACACTGCACCCACCCTGTGGTAATTGAATAAGTGAGATATATAAATGTGCTAGTACATTCTCCTAATAAAACGTATCATTGATTTTCAATTGCCTTCAATCAGCACTTCCAGGTTTATGGCACCACAAGATAGCTACAGTTTTCACTACACAGCATTTGTAATGCTGCCCAGTGGCTAATGGAGGGAAAGGGAACAGTCAATACCATACTATAAACAGCGGGATTCTTTAATGGTCAGCTTGTTATGACAGTGGTGGTTTGCTTTATATCACTCCCTCATTGTTAACAAACATGTTTCTATTAATAGGGAGTTACAGATTCTCAGCCTTGGAGTCTGACTGGATCCATATGGAGAAAAATGACTGTAGGCCCCAATTGACATTCAAAACCCACAGATGATCTACCACACACAAGTGGGGAAAAAAAATATTTCACTTTTAGCTTCTGTTACTTTGTCTCAGTAATAATTAGAGTAATTCTGATTATTGGAAAACAAACTCCCAATGGTTACTTTACAGAAGAGACCAGTGGCCTCATTTATATAAAAAAAGTACTTGGACATCATCTTTAACTTTCACGTAAGCACCTTTCTTTAAATGGTCATAAGCATTATTTATTAAAACTGGCTGCACTTGTTTAAAATAGCATACGTCTGTCGTACGTATACCTTCCGTCTATAAATCTGAACTTCAAATTGAACGCACGTGAATGAGCTCTGTAATTGCGCCCTGGGTCTAACTGGTCACATACATTTACCGATAGCGGTTCATCGTCTTGGGCAAAAAAGTCAGTCCGGTCCATGAAAACTCTCTCCTGCGAAGCGCATGCTTTGCTTTTTATAATGCTTTATAGACGCTGTTCATACAGTTGAGCCTGCAGTGTCGACAGGAGGCGTTCGAATCGTTCTGCGCCGCACGCTAACCAATCAAATCGTATTCGCCTCCTGCTCCAAGCGCGAACAAAATAGCCTACATTCTTGCATGATATAATTTCTGAATTACGGTTTTTATAAAACTGTGAATATAATGAATAGTCCCCCACCACCACCCCCCCCAGAAAAATTTATATTTTCCATACTCTTTCCTCTTTTTTTCATACTTATCCAGACCAGGAAATTATCAAAATCATATTCCATACTTTTCCAGACAGCGTAGGAAAACATGTAACATGTGTCCTTAATTTTGAATTGAGCAAACACCAAAAAAAGCAACCGACTCACCAAATTGGTGTGCTGGGAAAGAAAATTAAGTTTTGCCTTTAGTTCCTAATATATATTTAGATTTTATAGCATCCTGTGGCAAATTGGACAAATCATATGGCCACCGCGCATTGTCGTGTAGGTTTCCCTGGTACATTTTTAATTTTCTTCGAAGCCTTTGGGAATAGATAAACTCATTGCTGCGCCCAAAACAGCCAGGAATGTGTTATTAAATTAGAACTCACCTGTCCACAGCTGATGAGGCAAAGGTATTCATGATGGATGCGGTGCAGCACATAACATCCATGGCGATGAAGACGATACAGAATACTTTCCAAAGAGCCATTCGCCACCCACAAGGTCTGTTAATAATGACGAACGGCATCACTGCCAGGGCGACCCGAGAGGTCCGCCGCGGCCAGTGGACACCACCAAGTAATTTGAGGGCTGCCGGAGCTTCTTCACGATACCAGACTGAAATGATAACCAGAGAGGTTTCCCCGTCCGATAGTTGTGAGAGTTATAATGGAAGAGCACGATGCCTATTATTACTTTCTCCACGTCGCCGTAACAGGGAGGATTTTCCTCCTCAGTCTGATGCGTTGGTTCCCGTTCACCAAGAGCTGATCCGCGGTTTTGGGGATGGTCTGTCA
>JAKUDI010000106.1:0-58691 GCA_022702515.1 Ilyophis sp. 1 JC-2022 | reverse complement strand
ACAATATGAACAGACTGATTAGAACACATTCTGAGGACTAGTGAATTGCATAACCTCCTCAGACATGTCTTAAGATGTTTCCATTCGGACAGTGACCTGGCCCGGAAACATGCTTTTCTTAGCCTCTCTTCAGCCTGGACACTGAGCTTTTAGAATAGAATAGAATAGGCTTTATTGTCATTGCACAGTTCCCCATACAACGAAATTAAGAGTGCTTCAGCTGACAGTGCATTAAAATCAGACGTAAATAATTAAAAACATTTAAGAAAAAAAAAACACAACAACATTAAGAACAGATAAGGACACATGACGAGCAGGAACAAAGCAATAATAAAATACAAATAAAATACTGCTGAGGTAGTAAAAAAAATATTGCACGTTGATATTTTGTATTGCACAAGTTAATGTATTGCACTATCGGAGAATTAACGGCTGCTGCTGAGATTGTTTAGAGTCCGGACGGCCCATGGGAAGAAGCTGTTTTTTAGTCTGTTTGTGCGGCTCTTGATGCTCCTGTGCCTCCTGCCCGAGGGCAGCAGGCTGAGCAGGTGATGACCAGGGTGGAGGTGGTCGCGGATGATCCGCTCTGCCCTGGAGAGACAGCGGGAGTTGGCTATGGCATCTAGGGAGGGGAGAGGACAGCCAGTTATCCTCTCGGCTGACTTGATCACCCTCTGTAGCCTCGTCCTGTCGGCTGCGGTGGAGCCAGCGTACCACACTGTGATGGCATACGCCAGTACGCTTTCGATGGTGGATCGGTAGAAGGTTACCAGCAGCTTCTCCTCCAGATTGTTCCGTCTGAGTACTCTCAGGAAGTGGAGTCGCTGCTGGGCCTTCTTTGCCACCGCTGCGGTGTCTGTCTGTTCTTCCCCTTTTCTTTATCTTTGATTTCTGCTTGGTCAGTACAACAGCAGGATAGCATCAACATTATCTTCTCAATCTTGACATGCAGTTTTGTGTTTTTTTGGCTTTTTGGTGAAATTCTGGCAGCTTGAGAGGTAGCCGCTCCCCCATATGGGTATAAAAGTCAGAACAGCACACTCTGATCATCACACTCACCTGAGAGACATCTTCATCTGAGGCTCACCTTTACCTGACATTCATTTTACCGGACACCCTGAGCCCAAACAAGACCGGACACGTCATTCAACAGGTGGGTAACTTTTCAGGTTTTCTTCAGCTTCATATTTCCATTCTGCACAAAACCACTCCTGATATGTAATACAAAACCATTATATCTCTGATATATAAAACTTATAGACAATATTGGACATAGTAATAAAAATGTCCATATGAAGAGTGATCTCTTATTTTCTCTTCCCAGCCTCTTCATGTTTCCAGACTGAAAAGTGTAGTTTGTATATTGTTGCAGGAGGTATTGTGAGAGATAGTAGTTACAGTGAGCATAACCAAAAGATGCAGAATGATCTTTCTTGAAATATCCCAGAAGTTAAATTGACTTGGTGTTATACTGTGTTGATTAAGTGTTCCCTTCATTTTTTTGAGCGGAGAAACATAACGAATGCAGATGCTTCCATACAGGTGTACTGTTCATACAGGTCTTCTGTTTTCAGTATAATTATACCCACTAATATGGTTGCAAAGTTGCTAGTGTGAGCGCTATGGTTGCTATCGTTCCACTGAATGGAACCAAATGGCAAAATGTAGCCAATCAGACAAAACGGCATATAAAATGTGTACCAAGACAGAGTAACATTTATTGGAATATATTAATATATGTTTGTTTTTTTGTTCCACTGCTTTAAAATGTGGAGTTGCAGTTTTGCAGTGTGTGTGTGTGTGTATGTGTGTGTGTGTGTGTGTGTTTGTGCTGAGAGTTGGAGTATGTTTAAAATGTGGAGTTGTAAGTTTTGCAGTGTGTGTGTGTGTGTGTGTGTGTGTGTGTGCTGAGAGTTTGAGTATGTTTAAAATGTGGAGTTGTAAGTTTTGCTATGTGTGTGTGTGTGTGTGTGTGTGTGTGTGTGTGTGTGTGTGTGTGTGTGTGCTGAAAGTTGGAGTATGTTTAAAATATGGAGTTGTAAGTTTTGCAGTGTGTGTGTGTGTGCTGAGGGTTGGAGTATGTGTGTGCATATATGTGGTTATGTGTGTATGAGAGGAAGTGGGCTATTTAGCTGTTTATTGGTTAAAATGTGTAATAGCAATATTAAGGACCTTTTTTGAAATATGTCAGGAGTTTAATTAAATATGCTCACAAATTGTGTATATGTTCCCCAGGGTACGATCATCAAGGCCACTTTCGCTCTACTTTTCCTGATCCTTGGCATCACTTGCACAGTGATCGCACAGAACGAAAGATACCAGAAATTTCTGGTTCAGCATTACAAACAAGACATGGCAAAGAAAGATTGTGATAGCAAGATGAGTATTATCAACAGCAAGTATTATGACAACCGATGCAAAGAAGTCAACAGTGTCATTGGAGCCACCAAGAATCTAATCAAAGCGGTCTGTGACAAGGCAGGGGAACCCTACCCCAAGGAGGGCGGAGTTCTTCGCAAATCATTGCAACAATTTCGTGTGATCACCTGCACACACATGGGGGGATCAGACCGGCCCCCTTGTGAATACAGAGCAAGCAGCAGCATGAGATACATTGTTATTGCCTGCAATGAGGACAAATTACCTGTGCACTATGACGAGGGTCATATAGACTAAGCCAAGATCTGATATCTGTGCAGTTAAAATGCTGAGGGTTATGCTAAAATGAATGCGCTGATCGAACTGGAGCTTATAACCAGTTGAAACAATGTGCTTCAAAACCTGCTGATATTTTGCATGCAACAATAATAATAAAAATCACTGCAATAAAAGCTTTCACTGCAAACTTCTTCTTTTTGTATTTTTTAAGTTGATACAGTGAATCAAAATTACACGCGATAGCCATGAACAATACAGTCTGACATTCAGCTAATACAGGAAACACTGTTAATAATGTGCATTTAGCTATTTGAAAATTCTCAGGTGAAACATTTCTACAGTTCAGTGCTATTCACATTGAAGAATTGCTTTGTATTTTTCCATTACACTTCTGTTCGTTGCCGGTACTCATTCCCTCGAGGAATAAGAGGGTCTTGAAACGTTTCCGTGATGAAAGACAGTAGCTAGTTTATTCGTAGGTACAGTTCAGCATGATGTTTGTCAGCTTTCCAGTCTAACATGCTCTTACATTCCAAACTGGCCCAGCATTTATACACATAGAGCAGGAAGTATCATATAGGTGAGGCTAGACAGGGAAGTCTCGTGGATGTGTATTCCCGGGAAACTCAGTGGGGCATTCATGTAGGTGGCAAGGAGTACTTAGGAGTACTTATATCGTTTTGTTTTCGTTTTGGCTGTTAGCCTTAAGAAATTAGTTTTGTGTCTTTTCTTTCTTACAAGAGTAATGTATAATTTGCATTCTGCACTATAGAAACTACATTTAGTCTTGTGAATTTAACAGAAAATACTGGTGCCAACCCTGGGTCTTGTTACAATATGAACAGACTGATTAGAACACATCCTGAGGACTAGTGAATTGCATAACCTCCTCAGACATGTCTTAAGATGTTTCCATTCGGACAGTGACCTGGCCCGGTGTCGTGGATTTTTCGACAAGAATATCAAAGTTCAATTTCTAAGTTCTTAAAATAATCAAAGTCCAAATTCAGAATGATCAGTAAACAGTCTTCGTGCAAAAATCAGAGTGGCAAGTTCTTCAGAGAAATCAGCATTTATTGGTACAGAGTTCCCAACAAACCGGCTTCGTCCTGCAAGACGAATACCCCGACTGGTGTTCTTACAGGCCTTATATACTCTTTTTCTGCTGACATAGGGTATCTTTCTTTATTTTTAGATAAATGACTTGGCTTCGCCACAATCGTTTTAATTGTTCTTGGGTTTTCCCCATTGTGGCTTTTCCCTTCGATTCCCTCACAAAAAATATGTTTTTAATATGTTGCTAATACAGTTGCAATAGGTTGCACATACAGTTGCAATAGGTTGCACATACAGTACATACAGTTGCAATAGGTTGCACATACAGTTGCAATAGATTGAGTCATAGACAGCTGTAACATGAGTCAACCATTTAACATGAGTTAACCATTGCATTTGAGTAAGTTTTAGTTTAGATTATACAAGTATATCACTTCATATTTGTTAGAACACCACACCAGAATGATACAGTACATTCTTAAAACCTTGGATAATATCAGATTATACAGTTGATTATTCATAACCTTGGATAATATCAGATTATACAGTTGATTATTCATTCTTCTACTGGTTTTGCTTTAACACAGATATAATGCATTTGTCTGGCTTGCATTCTGGCCTTTGTTCAACAGTTTAATCAATCACATTTTAAACTGTGGTTACTTGCATTTCCTTAGCTTCAGCTGCAACTATTATTTGATTATATATTAACATTGATTATACAGTTTCAATCAATACATTTGAATACAATGATTGTTCGTATATATCTTGTGGGTATGTGTCATCATGTCTTGTGAGCATGTCGTGGGCATGTGTATCTCGTGTGCATGAGTCATCATGTTCTTTTGGGTGTTTTCCTGTAATGTGAGAACCATGATACATTAATCTATTTTTAGAGTGCTTGTCGGTATCTCAGTGTATCTGAGGGCTCACGTGCTTTCTCTCACGTGCTTAGTTCTTATGAGGAAACTTAATAAATTTCTTACATTTCCCCCCTTTCGGGGTCAGTACTCCTGAACCCGAATTCTATATACGGGGAAGTAGGCCTTTCATCATGACCGTTATTTATTTCAAGCAAGGGTGGGGAAGGTGTGTTGAGTGAAATGCATGGTGGTGATGGTGCAGGGGAAGTAGGGGTCACTGGCACGGTGGGAGAATAGCTGGGGGACGGTGGTGATCCAATTTGCAGGGGGATGTAAGGCTGACGTGGTGTAGGGGCTTGCGGGGGTCTTGGTCGTGGGCATCTTTGTTTGCGACTTTTCTTATATGATTGACCTCTATCTGTGGCTGCAGTAGCCTGTATTTGAACGTGGGGAGGTATCTCTGCTGATCTGACTGGTGTTTGGTAAGGGACACTGGGTAAATTTGATCTTTTTGTGAGTGCTGCATATATTTGATAAGCGGGTGTATTGCTCGTCCACACAACACTCTCCCCATCTACCATGGCAAAGAGTGTTTCACTTGCAGATGTAGTGAAAACGGACTTGGGTTCTCCTTGGTTCCTCTGAATGTGAACCTCTGTCTCACATGCAAATTTGATAATGAGCACGTCGAGCATCGGACGTAAGGTCTGTTCAACTGATACATGCTCCCAGGGTATCCTGACGTGCCTCCTTTCCATCAGAAAAGGCTGTGTATCGTTTTGTTTATCAAAATATGATAAGAGATGTAGCCCTGCCATTACCCAATTGGCTTTGAAGGGCTTTAGCAGCTCTACTTTCTTTTTAGCATGGTTTACACGGGTCGCTAGGCAGCGTCGTGTGTGGCCTTGGCCATGGATGTCCCTGTGTATACCTGCACATCCCCTGCTGCCGAACACGCAACCATACACATCTGAGTCTGCAATAAAATAGTCTGATGGTGTCTCTGTTTCCCATGCGGTGCATGATGCCTCTCCGAATGTGTAGGCCATACTTCAATTTGTTAATTTAACTCAATTATGTATGCTCCTGGGGGAAGAGTTGCCTTAAATTCGTCTCTTTCTTCCTCCCACTCAATCTGTGTCATGCAGCAGAATCCAAATTGCTCAACTGGTTGGTCAGGGCTACTATCTTCAATATCCTCAATTATGTATTCGTCCCCCTCAGCGTTGTCAGCAAACAATGAGCCTAACAAACTGGTTTCGTCTACCGTTACTTCACTATGTGATTCCGTTACTTTATAAACTTCCTTGGTGACTGCGTTCACCAAGCACGATAATAAGTGGAGCCACATTCAATTTTCCAAATCAAGTGGTGTGCTGTGAAAGTGGAGTGGTATGTATGTATGTGGTTATGTACTGGGGTGGTGTGTTAGTAATGTTTATCTGTTTAACCTGTTAGTGCTGGCCCCTAGTGGCAGAGACGCACGCGTCTTCTACTTTTTTATGACACGTCATAAATACGTCGCTAGTTATATGCTAGTTACGAAAATATGGATATTACCATATTTATCACCATAATCGCATATGATCATAATCAGTACTTAATATCCTATCAGCGTGCGAAATATCACGTTTCTAGCTGCCACCATTAGCTTGTAATTCATGAACGTAGCATGCTATGCTGCTACACTGTAGCTACTACTACATCTACAATGGACCCGACCACATGTAAGATAGCAGACATTTAAACACATTTGCAAGTTAATTAAAGTTTTTATTTCATCACCAAAAAATCGTTTACTATCACAGCAGCAAGAAACACCTTCCAAGATTCTGAATACATACAAGTAAAACTGTCAACATGCCTACTCACTCCACAGGAAAAAAAACGAGTGATGTTTCCTTGTCACCACATAACTTTCTTTTGCGATAAAAAGCTCCGGTAAAATATGAAATAAACTCGTAACCTTGCCTTTGGTTATAAAGATTAAGATGTCCCCTGCAAGAATCTGAGGTTATTTTTTGTCTTGGTTGACCCGTTTTTAATATTGCATCCTTTTCTCAACATGTGTCCATGCTCTAAAATGGCCGCGCGTAAATGATCGCATTGCAAAGATTCAGAGGTATATCCGTCACGCAAACTTCATTTCGATTGACACTTATTTCGTCCAATAGAGTACATTCTAAGCTTTCTAAAACGGTATCGCATTCCCATACGCGTATTTAACTAGCCGATCGCTAACGACGCGTAACACACAGCCCATTGTTCCAGACACCCGGAAGCCATTTTAGATCACAATCCAGCTGGATCTCTGCGCGCACGGTTCGTTGGTTATTACATTGAGATTCGAGTAAATGTTTATTTTTTTAATTCAAACTTGTATTTTTACATAAATTATATATATATATACGCACTGTGCGCGCATAAAGCAGGCTGAATTGTGATCTAAAATGGCTTCCGGGTGTCTGCAACGAAGCCGTGTTACGCGTGGATAGCGATCGGCTAGTTAAATCTGCGTATGGCAATGACACCATTTCAGAAAGCTTAGGATGTGTATATATATATATATGATGGCGAAAAAATACATGCCCCTGTCGGATGTAGTGGAGGAGATTTTTCGTTCGTTTTTTAGTTTTTAGTTCGTCGGAGGGATGGAGTGAAAGTGGATCTGAGGCTGAAAGCTAGACTCTGTTGTCGAAGATGTATGTGGCTGTTGACATGTAAGTATTAACTGTATTAACTTAAAAATAACTTTATTTGTGCATCGGTTGAATTTTAGTCACAGTAGTCATGTAAAATATAGCATGTATTATCTAATTTCTTGTGGCTAAATGGTAGCATAAGTCATATCCATGAATTATTCCAGTCAGAATTTAGACCCTACCATAGCACTGAAAGGGCACGCTAAAGTTATTAACGATTTACTGTCATCAGCCGACCAAAACTCTGTGTCTGTTCTTGTAATTCTTGACCTAAGTGCAGCTTTTGATACAATAGATCATGAGATTCTACTGAACAGACTTGTTATTGTAAGAAGGGTAGGTACACTTTTTCAGTCAAATGACTTATTATTATTGAATTATATCTTTCTACACACCTCTTTGTAAAGAAAATGTTAATGACCGAAATAAAGTAAACTAACTTAATTTAGGGTAAATCTGAATTGCAGTCCATGTCAAATGTAGCATTTATTGTATTTTTTTGGAAAAGCCTAGCATTTTTATTTTTGATTTCACAACATAGTACACTATGTGGCTCTTATTGTGCACTTTTTTTATTTTGCTTTCTTTTAAATAATTCAGGGCAGAAATCTGCTCCTGATCCCTGCAGGACTCTGGTCACGAGGTCAAGGAGGCCCTGCTGTACCTGCTCACCGCGAGGAGCCCGAGTCTGAGGACGGATGGCACGACATGGCGGATGAGGATGAAGAGCCTCATCAGTTCCCCTTCTGCCCCCAGAGGACCCCAGGAGTGCAGCTAGACCTTCAGCAGGCCTACAGTAGGGATGTTCCTAACGACTAATTTCCCTGACGTTGAAACGGAAGTTTAAATTTAGACTAGTCGACTAATCTAAAAGTAAGAAAACACTCAGAAAACAGTCAAAATTGAGCACAATTTAATCTATAAGGTTAAACATTGTCCGGAAAAATATTGTGTATATTATAAGAGCCATTTGAAACCGTTAATCACATTCTGATCGACGTGACATTAGATTAGTTTTATTGGGCTATTCAACAACGCGGTAGGCCTACTTACTCTTTCCACCTCGCTGGTTTAACTTTCAGGGCAAACAGGCTAATGTGTTCAGTTTTTTTCCTTAGTTAAAAAAATAAATAAATGTAATCCGGCGTTAACATTAGTATCGGATGCTCGTTTTTTTATAAAGCAACATTTGACCAGGAAAACATGAAATTTCAGTGCAAATTTTGTCAATGTGTAATTTAAATGTGTACATTAATAAAATAATAAGTTTAACCGACTAGTATTTCTGGTGCCGACTAGCGAGGGTAGCAACGTTTAATCGACTAGTCGACTAAACACGCAGATCCCTAGCCTACAGCCCCCTGGATCTCTTTCGGCTGTTCTTCAGCACACATGTCCTCAAGCTCCTCTGTGACAACACAAATGGCAACGCAGCCCGTAAACATGCTCAGGGACTGCATACACCATGGTCTGATGTGGATGCTGAGGACATGCAAAAATATCTGTCCATCGTCCTGTACCTGGGTCTTGTCAAGACATCTGCTGCCCGTGACCTATGGAGGAAGGACCGGCTTCACAAGCACCCCTTTCCCTGCAGTGTGATGCCGGGCTACAGGTATGAGGCCATTTGTGCATTCCTCCACATGAGCGACACAACAGCAGATGCCATCAATGACCAGCTGAAAGGCCAAGCAGGTTATTATGGCCTGTTTCGCCTGAAGCCTTTGCATGACCAGATCCTGATTGCATGCAGGGCTTACTACCACCCTCATCGGAACCTGGCCATTGATGAACGCATGGTAGCCTCAAAAGCTTGGCATGGGATGAAACAATACTTGAAGGAC
The DNA here is from genome assembly GCA_022702515.1 of Ilyophis sp. 1 JC-2022. Taxonomy (NCBI): domain Eukaryota; kingdom Metazoa; phylum Chordata; class Actinopteri; order Anguilliformes; family Synaphobranchidae; genus Ilyophis; species Ilyophis sp. 1 JC-2022. The sequence goes on along the minus strand of JAKUDI010000106.1, from coordinate 49,568 downwards.
AAGCCAACAAAGTGGGGCTTCAAGTTATTTGTCCTGGCTGACAGCAAGACGGGCTACACATCAGTGACTTCAGTGTGTACCAGGGGAAAGAAATACATTTCTGGAACCATAAACTGAACTGGAGCTAATAAATGTATCACCCTCTGAATGTGAAGTGATTGTAATGATCCTACTACCTCAAAGAACATAATAAAATGCTTCATATGGACAAAAAAAGCATTGTATTCATTTTCGGAGAGGTTTTTGGACCCCTATATATCAAAACCCAAATTATTTGGAAAAAAATGAAAATTTCCTCATTTAGTTGATACAAACATGTGTTTTATGAGTCAGAATACTTTATCTGTTGAAAAAAGCTGATTATCTCTTGATTTACTGTGATGCACATTTTATCCATTTGGATAGATTTGGACACCCTAAGGGACACCAGGATACACTGTTTACAAATTAGCTTATGGAACCTGAGCAGATTGACATATCCCCCTAAAATTCTGTACACATGTTGACAAGTGGTGTGTGCACCAGGACAGTAAAATATGACCTGTTTTACATCTTTTCCTTTCAGAAGTGTACTGTAAACTAAGAATGACAACCTCGTTTTTGTTTTTTTTGCAAAGAGTTTGTGCATTTACAGCCCATAATCTATATGAAGATTATGAAATTTTATTATTTTAATCTAAGACACACAAAGGTACAGGGGTCTTCTCCAATTTAAGCCATTAAACAAGTGTGTGTGGTGAGCACAACTGTAGTTATAAAGGTTTAAACAGAACAGTGCAAAACAGGCGAAAATTGGCCCAATTTGGCTTCTGCACAAAGAGGTTAAACGGTTGATTCGTATGCGTCTTCTGTACCCAGGTCTTCTTCTTTTTGTCTGCTCGTTTGTTGAGTTTCTTGTAGGTTCAGATCGGGATGCTTTCGTTGGATAAACTGTCGGATGGCCACCCAGTTGTTCTCGTATATCACCCTGGTTGGCACCAGCGGCACCGGTGGTTTGGGCGTGCTGTAGTAAGGAGTGTCCCTCCGTTCCAACCTGGGTCGATCCTCACACACCTGGGTAGTTAGCGTGGTCTGTCGGTAGGACACCAGCTGGACCCCTATAGCTTTTTGTAGAGAAGACTTCAAGAGCGGGAGAAAGCAAGAGAGCAACAATATCACTAACACTAGTGTCACTCCCACTATTAGTCCCGCCTTGGCCAGCCAGCTTCCCCAGCGTCCCATCATTTGATCCATCCAATCGCCTACTTGGTGACCATATCCTGCATTCGACGTTACCTCAGCGCGGACCTTTTTAACTTCCTTCATTGCCTGAGTAAAGGTTCCCTCCGGAGATGTGGCATCCGGAACAATAGTGCAACAGTCTGTTCCTATCATTATGCACACACCCCCCTTTTCTGCCAACATCCAATCTAACACCCAGCGATTTTGACGCGTCATTTTACTATTTGCGTATAATTCTTCACCTAATGCAGTTAATGCCTCATCAGTGTTATTAATGAACCGTTGTTGATTGTAGTAGATATAGTTGATCCATTCTACATTCTTATTTACTGCTATCCAGGGTATGATGGACTCAAACCCTGCCAGAATTTCATTTCTAGCTTTGAACTCGTTGGGGATGCCTCTGGGTTGTCCTATTAGATCTAATGTTACCTCCGGGTCCTCCGAGGCCCGTTTCCTGCGGCTGGTTGGTGTCTGACTTTGGGATGGAAATCCCATTGTGACAGGGTGCGATAGCAGTACTCGCGCACAAGTTCCTGTCCAATTTGGTGGTAATTTATTAAACACACCTTTACCGCACATCCAGAACATGTCTGCTACTCTTTCGGTCGCATGCACAATATTTTGGCACTCTGGGGCTTCAGTGCTATTTGTGTCTCCTCCGCAGGTAACATTTAGTTCAGGGGTTTCTGAGGTGTCTGAGCCGTCACATGTCCATGTGAAAGCACACCTTCCTGGGAAATTTCCTAGGGGAGTTTTCCCATTGTTTACCCGGTAACATTCATATGCTCCCTCAGTCAATTGCAATTTTCTAGTGTTTATGTGTGGATTACTGAAACTCTTCTTTAGATTATACTTCGCACACTGTTTCTCACGAGTGACATTTTGGTTTTTTGTTCCCATTTCTTCTATGCACTGAATGGGACACCTTTCTGTTTTTCCGCCTTCTTTTAGTTCGGTACATTTTAAGTAATTATGGGGGTTTGGGCTGATGGTGAGAAGTGGTTCCGCTTCTGCGCATATCATGCATGTATCGGGAGTATGTTTCCTAGCTGTGTAATTTGCCCATCTCCACCACCTATTGGATTGCGTTTGTACCCACAGAGGGGTGCTTGCTTCTCTAATGTTTATGCTCCTCTTATTTCGACTCGCTATTTTTTGATCTAGGGGAGGATTATTCCCCAGTCCATATAATAAGAGTGCAGTACCGGCTAGTACTAAGGCCATCACTGCCATAAATGTGTACAGGGTTTGTTCTGCAGCTTGGTTTTTGGATACCCCATATTTACATGCTACCATCGCTCCTACTGGTGCTATTATTCCTACCGACATTATTATAAAGATGATGCCGAAGATCACACACCATCTCTCAGAGGCATACCCAGCCTCTTTTCCTTTCTCGTGATTTGGTGGGGAACTTGTTGGGGCTAGCGCTTTTATTACATATAAGTTGACTTTTCCATTCTCATAGTAATCGTTCTCGTCCTGTTCATGTTCTTCTTCAACTTGCATTTTCCTGATTTCTTCTACTTGCTCTTTTACTGTAATGACTAACTGAGTTATGTTATTTCCCCATGGAGCTGTATCATTAGTCTGTTGATATATGTGCGAAATCAATAGTACTAATGCCTTCTCGGTCGCCGATATACTGTAATTCTTCAGCAGGTTCGGAAGCATGCTCATCTGAGTGTTGTCCCCCCACAATGTCTCGTTCCCTGCCATCAGCTCCTCCACTAAGTTCTGCCATGCTTTCCACACTGGTTTGAGGACGTCCAGGTCCAAGTTCCCTAGACCGTTCGGCAGGGAGAAGAGCGCTGTCGTCTTCCCCAGGCTGGTCAGGAGGATTAATGTCGTGAGGACCAACGCCCCTGGTCCCATCACTGGGCCCCTCATCTGCGTCATCCCCTGCTTCTTCTGCAACATCCTCCGCTTCTTCTAGCTCCCTGTCTAAAGCCCGCGTGCAATGATTTAAATGGTACCAAAAAAGGCTACCTTCAACTTGGAGTGCTGTTGGGGATGTTCGCGTCACCCGAAAAGGTCCTTCTCGACGTTCTTCATTCCACCTCCGTCGGAATCGCCTTATGTACACCCAGTTACCGGCCTGCACGGGCTGGTCCTCAGCTGCTGTTTCTGGTTCACGGGTCTGCTCCTGCTCAAAGATAATTCTGTGGATGACAGAGAGTTGCTGCATATACAGTTTAAGTCCCAAATCCAGCCCCTCCAGGGGCGGACCCTCAGAGGAGTCTCTCATTCGAGGGACCGGCATTCTTCTTCCTGTCATCATTTCATGAGGACTAAGGTGTGTTATTCTGCTTTCTTGACTTCTGTAACACATTAACGCCAATGGAAGTGCAGCCGTCCAGTCTAAATTGGTATCTTGACTGATCTTGTTTATTTTTGCTTTGAGTATGCCATTTACTCTCTCCACCATTCCCTGTGATTGTGGATGATATACACACCCGTATCGTTGCTTTATTCTTAAGGCTTGCATGACCTGTCTCACTATATGCCCTACAAATCCTGGTCCATTGTCAGAACTTATTGTTGTTAGTATGCCGAACCTGGGTATTATCTCATTTACCAGGAATTTTACCACCGTTCCTGCCCCTTGATCTCTTGATGGAAATGCTTCAACCCATCGGCTGAATCGATCTATTATTACCAACATGTACCTCTTACCCCTTACTTTGTACAGCATGTCAACATAGTCCATCATTAGGTGTTTGAACGGTCCTTCTGGCATTGGTATGTGTCCTATTGGTGCAGTCAATGGTTTTCTGATATTATTTTTTGCACATAATTCGCATAATCCGAGTTGGTAGTCTACTCGACTCTGCAGATAAGGTGACCAGAATCCTTGTTTCTTAATATTCCGCATTACCTGTGCTCGTGCACAGTGGTCATGTCCATGTGCCTCACTGATTAACAATGTTAGTAGGGGTAATGGTGCCAGAAGCAACCCTTCTGTATTTCTCCACAATCCATCCTCATCCTGTTTAGCCCCTCTTCGTTGCCACTCTGCCTTTTCTTCCTCTAATGCCTCGCCCTGCATTTCTCTCACATCTTCTAACGTTGGTTGTGAGTGTAATGTTGCCCCCCTTGGCCCCACTCTTTCGAGCGGCGCTATGTGGGCAGTCTTACTCCCAGAGGCCTGCTTGGCTACTTCATCTGCTTTGTTATTTCCTGCAATTACAAAGTTGTTTCCTTTCCTATGGGCCTGACACTTAATAATCGCCAGCTTACTTGGTTTCAACATGGCTATTATTAGTTTCAAAATTTGATCTTTATGCTGTATATCTGACCCATCTGTTTTCCTGAAGCCTCTTGTCTTCCAGATCGCTCCAAAGTAATGGCAAACACCGTGGGCGTATGCCGAATCTGTATATATGTCTGCTTCTTGATCTGTCATTAACTCACAGGCCCTAGTCAGAGCCTTTAACTCTGCCAGCTGTGCTGAGCATGGTTGTGTACATCTCTCTGCCTCTAATGTTTCCCATGCTCCTCCCTTCTTCTCCACTACTGCGTATCCCGCGTGGATCCCCACATGGTCTAAGTAGCTAGAACCATCTACGAACAATATTCTCTTCCCTTCCCCTGGTAATGGCTCTGTTTTCAGATCTTCCCGTAATTTCATGAAATTTTTGCTTTCCGGAACACACTCATGTGGGGTTCCATCGAAGGGTAGAGGAATATATCCCGCCGGATTCACTGTATCGCATTTTACAACCGTAATGTCTGGATATACTAACAGCATTTGGTAGTTATGTATTCTTGCAGGGGTTAGTACAAATTTTGCTTGGTCTAACATTTCGACTATTTTATGATGGATATACTCGTATTGGGTATCCCATAGTAATTGATACTGCCTTTTGGTATGCTTCCCAGATTCCTGCTAAGTCCTGATAGCAGGGCGGATATCCAGATGCTACTCCATCTAGCTTTCCACTGTAATATGCCAACACCTGCTTCTTTCTGCCTGCGTTGGTATTTTGCATTAACATGGCTGTCATGTACCCTGCTCTGGTAGTTACATATAGGTCGAACGGTTTCTCATAATTGGGTGCGGCTAATGCGGGAGCTTGCATTAATTCCCTTTTAATGTTTTCGAACGCTTTTTCCGCATCTACATTCCATTTTAATTGGTCGGTCATATTTTCCTGACCGGCCTCCTTTATTATTTTCCTTAACGGTTGTGTTTTCTCGGAGTACCCCTCCACCCAATCCATGCTAAATCCCGTCATTCCCAAGAATGTCATCATTTGGCCAACTGTCTCAGGTCGCGGAACTTGCATGATGGTTTCCAACTGTCTGTTTGACATTCTTTTACCTTCTGCCGAAATTAACCTCCCTAAGTATTCCACTTCCTTGGTACAGAACTGAAGTTTTTTCCGAGACACCTTGTGTCCCCCTTTTGCTAATCTTTCTAGCAACCTCAGGCTGTCTCTGATACATTGCTCCTTTGTTTCTGCGCACACTAACAGGTCGTCTACATATTGTAACACCACACTTTGGAGGTCTAAACCTTGGAGGTCATCTTTAAGCACTTGGTTAAATACGTGCGGAGAGTGTTTAAACCCTTGAGGCATCCGGGTATATGTATATTGTCGATTTTCAAAAGTAAATGCGAACAGATCTTGACTCTGTTGTGACAATGGGACACTAAAGAAAGCTGAACACAGGTCTATTACGGTAAACCACTTCGCTGTATTAGGAATATTCGTCAATAATGTATGGGGATTAGGCACTTCTGCCTCTCTATCCTCTACTACTTCATTTACCGCCCTTAGATCGTGTACAAGTCTCCATTTTTTCCCATCTGATTTCCGTACTGGTAGCAGAGGTGTATTATACGGACTTCGCGTTAGTCTGAGCACTCCTGCTTTTGTTAGGCCTTCTATGGTTTCCCTAATTCCTTCTATTGCTTCTCTCTTTAGTGGATATTGCTGCCTCCTCGGTCCCTGGCAGCCTGGTTTTAGGGTTATCTCGACTGGGTTAGCAGATAATACTCTCCCTACATCCGTGTCATGCCGTGACCATAATTGGTTTGGTAAACGATTCAGAGCTTCATCTGTTTCGGATTCACTGGGCTTGTGTGTGGCGTCTCCTTCTTTTGGCACCGTTATTTTCTGCAGTTTTCCGAACATCTGTGCAGTTATCATTATTTTGGTCATTGTTTTATCTTCTGACCACCAGATCAGTGGGTTCTCTGTGGGACCAAACTGGAGTTCCCTTGCTCTTTTCATCATTGGTCCTAAATCCTTAGCCTGGTACCCTGGGTTGACCTTCAGTGTGATGTGTGGATCAGCATTTTCTACCTGATACCACTGATTTATCCACGGAGTCCGTTCTATTTTTAACGCTGCGCCTTCTGGTCCTATTAGGAGAGCTGAACTAGGCATATATTGTATCTCCATTTTTCCTATTTCCTTGTCCCATACTTTTCCTAGGACAGGGTCTTGTGTGGGGTCTACCCACATTGTACAGTGTACATCAAATTCAGGTTCGGTTGCCTGTGGGATTTGTACATCAACATATTTTCCCCAAGTATTCCATACCTGGTCTTTTACTTGTGTTGCTATGTCTCCGAGCCAATAAACGTTTATCATTTTTGATTCTATTGGTTTAATTTGGTATACCCCTAGTAGATCGATTCCATCTTCCCTACAATTTAATTTTAATCCTAAAGCCAAGATTGCATCTCTCCCTAGGAGATTGACCGGAGAGTTTTTGCATATTACTATTTCCAATTTTGTTTCCTTCATACCTACTTTTACTGACACTGGTTTGGTGGTCGGGTTTGACATGGTCTTCCCTGAGAACCCTATTGTTTTTATGTATTGACCCGATAATGGCAGGTGTGAGGCATATTCCTTGCGGATGCATGTGCATGTTGCTCCAGTATCTATCATCATGGGGATCATTCTCCCTTCTACTTCTACACTAATCATAGGTTCTTGTTCTGATCCATTTGTTATCATCACATGCTCGCTTACCCTGTCCTGGTTCTCAGGGCATCCCTATTGTGCACCTTGGTAGTTTACTGGTCCACTAGCCTGTGCAAGGGATCCCACCGGAGGGAATACCTGTGTATGCTGTGGCTGAAATTGTACCCAACCTCCCTGTGCTGCCTGTCCCTGATTTCTCCTGTGCGGGCACTGTCTCTTCATATGTCCTATCTGTCCACATCCATAGCATGTTATTGGGCCCTGTCTCTGCTGTCCTGTGGGGCCCTGTCCTTGCTGCAATGTGGGGCCCTGTCCCTGCTGCCATGCTGGGGGCCCCAATGGCCTTATGTTACTGTTCTGCATTTGCTGCCCTTGTGGTGCTTTCCACTGATTTATCTGCCCTCCGTTCCCTGGTCCTCCCCTCATTTGGTTCCCATTTTGGGGAAACCCCCCTTGCATGTTTCCCTGCATCATCACTGGACAAGGGAGTCCGCTGGAGAAGTCCATGTAGACCATAGCCGGCGGGGGTCTTCCCAGGGCCCGCCCTAGGTTGGGCAGGAGACCTTCCCCTTCGTTTTCGCCTTCATTGGGGGGACTGTTCATATACTGCATTTTCACCGGAACAGTCTTTTTGGCTTCTTTCTGGCTTTTGTCTTTAGCCCTCAGCTCCTCCAGCTGCAATTGCAGTACTTTTCTCTGGATTTCTTTTGACTGATCTTCCAGCTTTTTTCCTTCTTTTCTCTGTTTTTCAACAGCATGAACCACATGGTCAACAAACTCTTTATGTTCCATGGTGTTCAGTCCCACCACCTCTTCCAGGCGGCGTTTGGCCTCTGATGGCACCCCTTCCATTATGGCTTTGCGGAAGAGAGAAGTCATTATAGGATCTGCTTGCACCTCTCGCTCCGTCATCTGGATCCACCTCCGCAACTGCGTGTGTACATACGTTGCCGGCTGTTCGTCATCTTTCAGCGGCGGTCCTGTCAACATGGCCAGGTCTGGCCTTGTAGGAAACATGGCTCGCAGGGCTGCCCACATGCACCCCCGAACATTGTTTAGGAGTCCACCGTCAATTTCCGGATCAATTATCTCATCCCTGTCGAAGCCCGATTTTTCAAATATTTCCATCATTGTTTCTGTCCCCACAACCTTTCCCAGGAGAGCCTTTAGGTCCCCCACCGCCAGAATCCGGCCCATCATCGTCTCCTCCAGCACCTTGATCCAGTGACTAGCACCATTTTGTAGGTTGGGTAACAAATTCACCACATTCTGCATATCTTGGGTGGACCAGGGAACGTATCGGGCTGCTTGTCTCTCATCCTTCACCATCAGGGGTAACATTTTACTGCCCCCGCTACTTGTTCCTTCTGGATATCTCATTGTCTGCTTTCTTGAGCGAATCTCTTTGAACACAGGTCTATAGCTATGTTCGTATTCGCTAACCTCGTTATCTCTACTACACTCTACCTCTTCCTCTGAGTTAGATGCTGAGCCAGATACCTCTTCATTTCCCTCACTTTTTCCCTCCTCCCCCTCATCGGCGCTTTCATCCTGAGCATCTGTGTACTTTACCAGTCGTGTGGCCTGACCCTCCTTTCCTGTTCCCTTTAATGTCTTGTCTTGTTCTCCGCTTTCTGACCCCTCTCCTTTCTTCGGTGTGGCTTGCCCTTTCTTTGTTCCTTTCCCTTCACCTCTTCCGCGTAATGCACCTTTGTACTGCAATATATACGGTTGTTTCGACATCTTTTTTGCTTTTGACTCTTTTCTTTTAGATTTTTTCTTCTGGTTTTTAGTTTCCCCAGCCACTTTCTTTGCCCCTGATCCTATTCCCCTGGGTCTTTCTGGCAAGCCTTCCTCTGTCTCACCCTCCTTTCCTTCTTCGATTGGCTCTTGCTCTGCATATAGTCCTTCTTGTAGTGCTTTATTCTGCTGTCTAATGCTTATTAACATTTCTTTCTGTTTTTCACATTGTTCTTTCATTCCTGCTGCTATTTCTTGCTGTTCCTCATATTTGCTTTCTATTTCTTTCCCACATTCCTGTAATGTTGTTTTCATTCTTATTGTAGCTACACAGGTCTAATGTCTAATGGAATAATGGCCACGCTTCATACAGATGTCTTTCGCCGATTTATTTTCTCTCTCTGAATCATTGGACACCGTGAAAACTAAAAATAAAGAAATACAACATAAAATGACAATTAGTCAGTCTCTCAATTATCGTACATTGTTGGGCACGACCGAACATGTGAGCCCGTGAGGAATTCACTAAACTCAAAATATAAACATTCACATGCTTCCATGTACATACACAACAACAATAATCAACCTATGAATCAAATAATTAAGACTGTTACCGTGTGCGCCTCTTAGACCACATGTAGATATTAACTTTTTCTGGAGCTTTACACAGACATGTCTTCTCTTCTTCTCTGTTACTTTCTCTCTCCCATAATGCAATGTACTCAATTCGGATCACATGACCCAATACTCTGATTTACAATGAGAACTGTAGCATGGAACATTTTTATTGAAATATTGTTTTATCTATACATGTTTAATCCTTTTAAGTCCATATTTACATATTGCCTTTTAAACCCAAACAATCATGAATGTATTTTTAACATTAAACATGAAGTATGTATCACATGACAAGTCTCAACTTCTGAGACAGCTACACTTATGTTTTTCTCTAGTATGGCGTTTAACTCTTCCTGTCGTTTATTTAGTTCTTCTTGTTGCGCGTCCCTCTCGTCTTTGCCTTTTTCTATAATTCCCTCTATCCTTATCTTTTCCTCCCCCAATTTTTTTATTTCTTCTGATGGCATCTTTGCCCCGTCCTCTGCTATCCATCCCTCAATTGCAAATGCTCCCTTCATTACGGGGGCCGTCACATGGGTCTGTGCTTGTTCACACTCTTGTCTCAGCGTGGGGTACATCCCCTTTTTAGGGTTATCCTCCCTCCTAGGTGCATAAGGAGGTGGATTTTGCATGGCACATTCGTCCCCTTCTTGTGTGTGCTCTACTTTCCATTCCACTTTATAGCCTCTGCCTTTTTGTATGAACATATTTAAAATTTCCATTTCTGTTTCTCTTCTTTCCTTTCGTTTCTTCGATTTGTCTTTTGCTTTATAGTTCGCCACCACTCCTATCATTTGACTGCATATTTGTTTATCATACGTTCCGCCCTTTGGCCATTGCGTCACCGTTTTTCCAGTTCTCTTGCTCCATTTATCCGAAATCTTTTTGATTTCGTCTCTACTGTCAAAATGTTCTCTCATTAGTTCGATTACGGGCGTGTCCGCTTGGTCCGACATCTTTATCTAATATTTTCCTCTTTTACTTATGTTATTTTGTTATTTCAGTTAGTTTAATCGAGATTTTGTCTTTTTAATCTATTCGTTACTCATACACAATTCCCCAGAACTGCCAGTATCAGTATCATAGATATTGTATGCAATCCACCGGACGTTTCGATCTCTCAGCTCAAGCCGTATGTGACTCTGGCGTGAGAGATCTAACTCTCCAGTATTACGATGTACAATATCTTTCAGCGTCGTGTATAGGACACAATAAATCCCCACAGCCCCGTACACAGGGTGTCAGAGATGAACTATTCAAACCCGTGTTCACTTCTCTTCACCAACTAGGAGGAAACATTGATCACTGGGTGTGTGTCGTGTCAATGCTTTTTCCTCTGCGCACGGAATATTATTCCCTTTTTATCCTAATTACCACAACTGAATTTTACGCCAATTTTATAATTTGGTCACTTTATTTTTTAATATCCTCCGACTAAGATTACTTTTATCTATTTTATTTTGTCTTAGTCTACTCTTATTTTATTTATTTCTACTTTTACTCCGCCTGTATTAATTTTAACACATTCATTTACAATTACACATTATCACATGACACATATAATATTCACACAGTTCACACAGCAACAAACTTTTACCCCAATAACACCTTTATGCACACTAACACTGGTTTATCCTTTCCAACCTCTTTTAAGCACAGCGTGGTTGCCTTTCAAACCTCTTTTAAGCACAGCGTGGTTATCTTTCAAACCTCTTTTAAGCACAGCGTGGTTATCTTTCAAACCTATTTTAAGCACAGCGTGGTTATCTTTGAAACCTCTTTTAAGCACAGCGTGGTTATCTTTCAAACCTCTTTTAAGCACAGCGTCCTCATGCATGCATATTTCGCAACATTCCTTACTTCACTCTCCAGAGGACCATGTTAAAATATTCGTTACCCGGAGCTGGTAGGTCGCCCTCCTTGGGTTTTGCTCCTCCAGACTCCGTGGTACCTCTCTTATCAACAATAACAATGGTTAACAGCAACAACATATATCCTTTACATTTGTTTTATCACTTTTCTCATGCACATATTCATATACCCTATGTTTTTATACTGCGCTGCGCGCGTTCTCTGGAGAGATTGCCACTTTACCTTAATTTCGGTGTTAGTTTCCCGGGTTTTTTTGTATGGGAGGGTGCCACTCCCAGTGTTAGGGATGGGGTAGGAGGGAACGGAGTCCCAGTTATGAGATAAAAATTTCTCACCTACCAGCTGGCCAGGCCGTCTGGTGTCCGAGTCCTCCGTCCCCAGTCCCAAAAGCCAGGAGCGTTATCGCAGCCTTTTTCCAAATCCCGGACGAGCCCCCAAATATGTCATGGATTTTTCGACAAGAATATCAAAGTTCAATTTCTAAGTTCTTAAAATAATCAAAGTCCAAATTCAGAATAATCAGTAAACAGTCTTCGTGCAAAAATCAGAGTGGCAAGTTCTTCAGAGAAATCAGCATTTATTGGTACAATGTATCCAACAAACCGGCTTCGTCCTGCAAGACGAATACCCCGTACTGTGTTCTTATAGGCCTTATATACTCTTTTTCTGCTGACATAGGGTATCTTTCTTTATTTTTAGATAAATGACTTGGCTTCGCCACAATCGTTTTAATTGTTCTTGGGTTTTCCCCATTGTGGTTTTTCCCTTCGATTCCCTCACAAAAAATATGTTTTTAATACGTTGCTAATACAGTTACAATATGTTGCTAATACAGTTGCAATAGATTGAGTCATAGACAGCTGTAACATGAGTCAACCATTGCATTTGAGTAAGTTTTAGTTCAGATTATACAAGTATATAACTTCATAATATGTTAGGAACACCACACCAGAATGATACAGTGTTTTTGGAAGTTCGTTCGTCACTTGACACAGACTTTTTCTCAATTTACCGGAGTACGTGCTGTGATTCCTTTGTCCTGCCGCCGTTGTGTTTACCAATACGCCGACGGAGGAGAAAGAGAAGAGGCAAACGTGCCGGTATCCTATGCAGATCACGGACGAGATACTGCAAACCGCCGTTACCGAGCATTTTACTGGCAAATGTTCAATCCCTGGACAATAAAATGGACGAACTACACGCACGGATTAAATTCCAGCGGGACATTGCGAACTGCTGCGTGCTGGCGTTTACTGAGACCTGGCTAGACCCGACGGTACCTGACTCGGCCGCTACCCCGGCTGGATTTTCCATCTACCGGCAGGACAGAACTACGGAGTCAGGCAAACGCAGAGGCGGTGGGGTCTGCATTATGGTTAACTCTCGCTGGGGTTCGGATGTAGCAGTACTTACAAAACACTGCTCACCAGACCTGGAGCTCTTAACTATAAAAGTCCGTCCCTTCTACCTCCCTCGGGAATTCAGCTCCGCTATAATCACAGTAGTTTACATTCCACCACAGGCGGATAAAACGCGCGCACTAGAGGACCTTTACAGAGTAATTAATGGACTAGAGAACGCTCACCCTGAGGCAGCTTCTATTGTTGTTGGCGACTTCAACAGGGCTAATATGAGGAAAGTATTGCCTAAATATCACCAGCATATTAACTTTCCTACCCGTGGTGATCAGACTCTTGACCATTGTTATTCTCAACTACGGGACAGCTATATACCCCTCCCCCGCCCTGCCTTTGGTAAGGCGGATCACACCTCCATTCTTCTCCTCCCAACCTACAGACAACGTCTAAAACAGGAAAAACCGGTTTTTCGAGCAGTTCAACGCTGGAGTGAGGAATCCATTGCCACTCTGCAGGACTGTTTTGAAACCACAGACTGGCAGATGTTCTGTGTTGCAGCTGATGCAACCTCTCTCTCAACGTCTGCAAGACTAAGGAGATGATCGTGGACTTCAGGAAGCGACAGGGGGGGGGTCACGCCCCCATTCACATCGATGGAGCTGAAGTGGAGAGAGTCTCCTGCTTCAAGTTCCTCGGTGTGTTCATCAGTGATGACCTCTCCTGGTCCAGGCAATCGGTCGCGGCAGTAAAAACTGCCCAAAAGCGCCTATACTTCCTGAGGAGACTCAAGAAGTTTGGCATGTCTGCCAAAACTCTCACCAACTTTTACAGGTGCACCATTGAGAGCATTCTCACTGGCTGCATTACTACCTGGTACGGCAGCTGCTCCGCTGCTGATCGCAAGGCCCTTCAGAGGGTGGTGAAGACAGCGGAGCGCATCATTGGCTGCCACCTCCCCTCTGTGCAAGGCATCTACCACACATGATGCCTTAAGAAAGCACAGAAAATCATAAAAGACTACAGCCACCCAGGCTATGGACTGTTCTCGCTGCTGCCGTCTGGTAGACGTTACCGGAGCATTCGGGCACGGACTACCAGACTCACAAACAGTTTTTTCCCCCAGGCCATCAGGCTTCTCAACCAGCAAAATTAATCTCATTCATCTCACCTCATTGTATGCTCTAGGCACTTCTTGTACATCACCTTAATTTAATTTATTGTACATGTCTATCGGCACCGCCACACTTTATATTTAATACTCCTACTGTCCATATCTGGAACTGCTGCTAGTGTTTTACTGCTATGTATATTTATATTTATGTTATTCTTGCCCTTATTTTACTCTTTTTAACAATTTAATATATATATATATATATATATATATTTTTTTTTTTATTTTTTTTATTTTTTTTTATTATTATTATTATTTTTTGTTTGTTTTTAATGCCTACTACATAGTTGTTGCTTGCCATGTCCTAAGAATTTCATTGTTCAGAATGACCTTGTGTTATACTGTGCACTTAATAAATAAAACACTTTGACTTTGACTTTGACAGTACATTCTTAAAATCTTGGATAATATCAGATTATACAGTTGATTATTCATAACCTTGGATAATATCAGATTATACAGTTGATTATTCATAACCTTGGATAATATCAGATTATACAGTTGATTATTCATTCTTCTACTGGTTTTGCTTTAACACAGATATAATGCATTTGTCTGGCTTGCATTCTGGCCTTTGTTCAACAGTTTAATCAATCACATTTTAAACTGTGGTTACTTGCATTTCCTTAGCTTCAGCTGCAACTATTATTTGATTATATATTAACATTGATTATACAGTTTCAATCAATGCATTTGAATACAATGATTGTTCGTATATATCTTGTGGGTATGTGTCATCATGTCTTGTGAGCATGTCGTGGGCATGTGTATCTCATGTGCATGAGTCATCATGTTCTTTTGGGTGTTTTCCTGTAATGTGAGAACCATGATACATTAATCTATTTTTAGAGTGCTTGTCGGTATCTCAGTGTATCTGAGGGCTCACGTGCTTTCTCTCACGTGCTTAGTTCTTATGAGGAAACTTAATAAATTTCCTACAAGTTCAGCATGATGTTTATCAGCTTTCCAGTCTAACATGCTCTTACATTCCAAACTGGCCCAGCATTTATACACATAGAGCAGGAAGTATCATATAGGTGAGGCTAGACAGGGAAGTCTCGTGGATGTGTATTCCCGGGAAACTCAGTGGGGCATTCATGCAGGTGGCAAGGAGTACTTAGGAGTACTTATATCGTTTTGTTTTCATTTTGGCTGTTAGCCTTAAGAAATTAGTTTCGTGTCTTTTCTTTCTTACAAGAGTAATGTATAATTTGCATTCTGCACTATAGAAACTACATTTAGTCTTGTGAATTTAACAGAAAATACTGGTGCCAACCCTGGAACTTGTTACAATATGAACAGACTGAATAGAACACATCCTGAGGACTAGTGAATTGCATAACCTCCTCAGACATGTCTTAAGATGTTTCCATTCGGACAGTGACCTGGCCCGGAAACATCCTTTTCTTAGCCTCTCTTCAGCCTGGACACTGAGCTTTTCAGCCTGGACACTGAGCTTTTCTCTTTGCATTTCTCTGTCTGTTCTTCCCCTTTTCTTTATCTTTGATTTCTGCTTGGTCAGTACAACAGCAGGATAGCATCAACATTATCTTCTCAATCTTGACATGCAGTTTTGTGTTTTTGTTGGCTTTTTGCCAATTCTGGCAGCTTGAGAGGTAGCCGCTCCCCCATATGGGTATAAAAGTCAGAACAGCACACTCTGATCATCACACTCACCTGAGAGACATCTTCATCTGAGGCTCACCTTTACCTGACATTAATTTTACCGGACACCCTGAGCCCAAACGAGACCGGACACGTCATTCAACAGGTGGGTAACTTTTCAGCTTTTCTTCAGCTTCATATTTCCATTCTGAACAAAACTACTCCTGATATGTAATACAAAAACATTAAATCTCCGATATATAAAACTTATAGACAATATTGGACATAGTAATAAAAATGTCCATATGAAGAGTGATCTCTTATTTTCTCTTCCCAGCCTCTTCATGTTTCCAGACTGAAAAGTGTAGTTTGTATATTGTTGCAGGAGGTATTGTGAGAGATAGTAGTTACAGTGAGCATAACCAAAAGATGCAGAATGATCTTTCTTGAAATATCCCAGAAGTTAAATTGACTTGGTGTTATACTGTGTTGATTAAGTGTTCCCTTCATTTTTTTGAGCGGAGAAACATAACGAATGCAGATGCTTCCAAACAGGTGTACTGTAGGTCTTCTGTTTTCAGTATAATTATACCCACTAATATGGTTGCAAAGTTGCTAGTGTGAGCGCTATGGTTGCTATCGTTCCACTGAATGGAACCAAATGGCAAAATGTAGCCAATCAGACAAAACGGCATATAAAGTGTGTACCAAGACAGAGTAACATTTATTGGAATATATTAATATATGTTTGTTTTTTTGTTCCACTGCTTTAAAATGTGGAGTTGCAGTTTTGCAGTGTGTGTGTGTGTGTGTGTGTGTGTGTGTGTGTGTGTGTGTTTGTGCTGAGAGTTGGAGTATGTTTAAAATGTGGAGTTGTAAGTTTTGCAGTGTGTGTGTGTGTGTGTGTGTGTGTGTGTGTGTGTGCTGAGAGTTGGAGTATGTTTAAAATGTGGAGTTGTAGGTTTTGCTATGTGTGTGTGTGCTGAAAGTTGGAGTATGTTTAAAATATGGAGTTGTAAGTTTTGCAGTGTGTGTGTGTGTGTGTGCTGAGGGTTGGAGTATGTGTGTGCATATATGTGGTTATGTGTGTATGAGAGGAAGTGGGCTATTTAGCTGTTTATTGGTTTAAATGTGTAGCAATATTAAGGACCTTTTTTGAAATATGTCAGGAGTTTAATTAAATATGCTCACTAATTGTGTATATGTTCCCCAGGGTACGATCATGAAGGCCACTTTCGCTCTACTGTTCCTGATCCTTGGCATCACTTGCACAGTGATCGCAAAGGACGAAAGATACCAGAAATTTCTGGTTCAGCATTACAAACAAGACATGGCAAAGAAAGATTGTGATAGCAAGATGAGTATTATCAACAGCAAGTATTATGACAACCGATGCAAAGAAGTCAACAGTGTCATTGCAGCCACCAAGAATCTAATCAAAGCGGTCTGTGACAAGGCAGGGGAACCCTACCCCAAGGAGGGCGGAGTTCTTCGCAAATCATTGCAACAATTTCGTGTGATCACCTGCACACACATGGGGGGATCAGACCGGCCCCCTTGTGAATACAGAGCAAGCGACAGCATGAGATACATTGTTATTGCCTGCGATGAGGAAAAATTACCTGTGCACTATGACGAGGGTCATATAGACTAAGCCAAGATCTGATATCTGTGCAGTTAAAATGCTGAGGGTTATGCTAAAATGAATGCGCTGATCGAACTGGAGCTTATAACCAGTTGAAACAATGTGCTTCAAAACCTGCTGATATTTTGCATGCAACAATAATAATAAAAATCACTGCAATAAAAGCTTTCACTGCAAACTTCTTCTTTTTGTATTTTTTAAGTTGATACAGTGAATCAAAAGTACACGCGAAAGCCATGAACAATACAGTCTGACATTCAGCTAATACAGGAAACACTGTTAATAATGTGCATTTAGCTATTTGAAAATTCTCAGGTGAAACATTTCTACAGCTCAGTGCTATTCACATTGAAGAATTGCTTTGTATTTTTCCATTACACTTCTGTTCGTTGCCGGTACTTATTCCCTCGAGGAATAAGAGGGTCTTGAAACGTTTCCGTGATGAAAGACAGTAGCTAGTTTATTCGTAGGTACAGTTCAGCATGATGTTTGTCAGCTTTCCAGTCTAACATGCTCTTACATTCCAAACTGGCCCAGCATTTATACGCATAGAGCAGGAAGTATCATATAGGTGAGGCTAGACAGGGAAGTCTCGTGGATGTGTATTCCCGGGAAACTCAGTGGGGCATTCATGCAGGTGGCAAGGAGTACTTAGGAGTACTTATATCGTTTTGTTTTCGTTTTGGCTGTTAGCCTTAAGAAATTAGTTTTGTGTCTTTTCTTTCTTCCTTTATTATTTCTCTCCCCCTAATTTGTGGTCCTCACGGTTGTGGGCTAGCTTGTTCTGATCTCCCCACCTTTGCGTTCGAATCTCCGAACCATCATAAACCCGTTACATACTCGGATCTGGCAGGACCGGGGATCGAACCCCCGATCCTCGCGGCGCAACCGCACAGACAAAAAGTCTGCGCTTTTGTCTGCTGCACCACCGGGGTGACCATGGATCTATTGCTTTTAATGTAAAGTATTAGAACTGTGTGCAAAGTATTAGAACTGGGACAGCTCTTCATATTGTAATACAATGAGAGGCCAAGTCTGGATTATGAGCACTGGATCATGAGCTTGCCTGTTGTGTTGGACTGTTTGATGTTGCCCTGGAGAACTGTTTTGCAGTCCAGGTATAGAAATTCACCAAGAACTTTCAGATTGGTTCCAAGGGGGAGCTAAGGTTTTTTTTTTAATCATTTCCTTTGAACTGCACTTCTAGTTGAATCCAAACAAAAACACCAGTATAAAATGGTTATTTCCCTTCCACATTGCTTGCTTGTGTGTGTAACATTATTGCACAACTGTATCTTGTTGCAGAAGGCATTGTGGGAGATAGTGTTTACAGTGAGCTTAACAAGAAAATGCTGAATGATCTTTCTTGAACTACAGATACACAGATGGGTGACAAATGAAGAAAAAAATGAATGCAGATGCTTCCATACAGGTGTACTGCATGATTAAACAATTAAGCAATTATAAGCATCCTATCATGCTCTGTGGTATGTATAGAAATCCTGAGCATATTTAGTCCCAGAGAAGGTCTTGAGGGCCTTTGAATTCTATTCTGTCATCTGTTTTTCAGTATAATATAAGCACTAATATGGTTGCAAAGTTGCTAGTGTGAGCGCTGTTTGCTATCGTTCCACTGTATGGAACCAAATGGCAAAATGTAGCCAATCAGACAAAACGGTATATAAAATGTGTAACAAGACAGTGTAACATTTTTATAAATATATGAATATTTGTTCCACTGCTTTAAAATGTGGAGTTTTGCAGTGTGTGTGTGCGTGTGCTGAGAGTTGGAGTATGTTTAAAATGTGGAGTTGTAAGTTTTGCAGTGTGTGTGTGTGTGCTGAGAGTTGGAGTATGTTTAAAATATGGAGTTTTAAGTTTTGCAGTGTGTATGTGTGTGCTGAGAGTTGGAGTATGTTTAAAATGTGGAGTTGTAAGTTTCGCAGTGTGTGTGTGTGTGTGCTGAGAGTTGGAGTATGTTTAAAATGTGGAGTTGTAAGTTTAGCAGTGTGTGTGTGTGTGTGTGTGCTGAGAGTTGGAGTATGTTTAAAATGTGGAGTTGTAAGTTTTGCAGTGTGTATGTGTGTGCTGAGAGTTGGAGTATGTTTAAAATGTGGAGTTGTAAGTTTTGCAGTGTGTGTGTGTGTGCTGAGAGTTGGAGTATGTTTAAAATGTGGAGTTGTAAGTTTTGCAGTGTGTGTGTGTGTGCTGAGAGTTGGAGTATGTTTAAAATGTGGAGTTTTAGGACCCACGAAACGAAACATTTCTGGCACAGCATCACAAAAAAAGCACGGCAATGAAAGATTGCTTTAAGAAGATGCATGACTTCAACAAACGTTATCTAGAAAAGGGGTGTAAAGCTGTCAACAGTTTCATCATTGTATCCAATTCTAAACACATCAATGAGGTCTGTGACAAGGAGGGGGAGCCCTACCCCACGGCGGACGGCCGAGTACTTCGCAGATCGTCAGAACGATTTCGTGTGATCACCTGCACACACAAGGGAAAATCACAAGAGCGCCCTTGTGAATACGAAGCAAGGGACAGCAGCAGAAACATTATCATCGACTGCAATAGCGACAATTTACCTGTGCACTATGAAGAGATTTCTATAAACTAAGTTAAGATCCCATCTGATATCTGTGCTGTTAAAATGCTATGGGTTATGCTGAGTTTATAATCAGTTGAAACAATATGCTTCACTACCTGAATATCAGCTGCATGCAACAATTCGATGCAAAATCGGAGCAATAAAGGCTTTCAATGCAACCTGCTTCTTCTCATATTTTTTAAGTTTGTCATTACACACAGTCATGAAGCACAAATCTGGCAGGTGTGAGATGTGTGGTGGAGAACAAGAGCATGTGGCCGTGAGGTGTCCAGCATATCAAAGAAATGTTCAGGGACTTTAAATAAGCGGAAAAATGTGAATTTGAGATAGAAAAGGTTTTAAGTCTGTGTGAGGGCAGGGTAGGACTCTCATCATGTTTTTAAAAAGAACGGGGATTTTTTTTTTAAATATAGATGTCATTTTATTCGGTAAACTCTAGAGGGAGGCAATGCAACAGTATATGGATGCCAGCCAGCAACCCAGAAGACTCAGAATGTGTCCCAATACTCGAAAAATGCATCCTCATTTCCTCCACGACCACGTCTTCTCCTCCGTGCCCCAGAAACCAACCTTTGTGTTCTAATCTAATGTTGCTGATTACATATTAATTGCATATTAATGTTTACAAATTAATTGATGTCTTGGCGCAAACCACATTGTCAGGTATTGGGATGGCAGGTATGCCATCCGCCAAGTTACGGCTTGGCGGGGCATGCCCCATACCTATACAGCACCAAGAGTTTGGCACTTTTCATGGTTTCCTACAGAGTTAACCACAATGATCAGACTCTCAGCCCTTAAAAACATGAACTTCTGTATGTTCTGACCTCATGTAACCACACAGCATTCAGATACAACTTCATACATGCACACAATAAAGCCCCAAACATATTATTTTGTGTTTTTCTTCTTCTTCTTTCCCATTTTTCCTGCCTACCCAGAGACCCTCGCTACCTGCCTGCCTCTGTACCCTCAAAGAATAACTTTCCCCGTTGGATAACAACATTGCACACCTGCTCTCCCAAGCTTATCGCCCAATAAAAATGCTTCAAACTAATGTCGACACATAACAGAATCACAGAGAAAACCGTTATATGGCTTTGTGGATTCCATGAAGCTACTGTGACCTACTGGTTACAGTTGCTGCCTCTCACACAGAGGATTGGGGGTTTGAGCCCAACAGAGCACAAGTTTATTTTCGACAAAAACAATGTGCAACTGAGAAATACTTTTCATTTATTACACTGTTATTATTTTCACATTAACAAACATATTTTTATTGCAAAGGCAAAAGACATTTCCAATATTAACTGTTCAATGTCTCCTTTAATCCAGAAAGTCAGAAACACCTGGTGTTTCTGCGCTGGTCTTTCACCATGATCCAGTCACCTGGCGTCAAGTCGTGGTGGGTCCCCTCCCTTTGGTCTGGCAAGGCCGCCTTCACCCTGGAAAATATGTCTTTTCATATTGTGCCACACAATATGCTGTCATGTCGTCGTCTATTCCTTGCAGAGTCAACCTGTTTTGGGGAAAAGGAGTATCAATCATTCTCATCAGTCTCCTTGTCAGCACCTCATAGGGAGAAAGACCAGCTAGTCTGTGTGTTCTGCCTCATATATACATAAGGGCCAGGGGCAGCACCTGGACCCAAGACAACTGAGTTTCTGTCATCAATTTTGTCATCTTTATTTTCAGTGTTTGATTCACTCGCTCCACTGCACCCCCACTCGCTGGGTGGTAGGCAAAGTGTATTTTCAAATTGATGTGCAGGCTCGTTGTCAAACTTTCTAATACCCGATTCACCAAATGTGGACCATTGTCACTCGTGATTTTAGATGGCAAGCCCCATCTGGGTATTATTTTGCGCTTTAAAGCTTTTGCAACGCTCGCCGCATACACTTTCCTGCATGTAAAACATTCTACCCATTTGGAAAACATGTCTATTACCACCAGACAATAGTTGTAACCCTGACAAAGGGTTAGCTGTATGAAATCCATCATCAGGTCTTCAAAAGGGCCTGTTGGTTTCGGATGCGCGAACCCAAAAATTTTGTTTGACACTTTAAATAATATTGTCACTCCTTCCCCTCCTGAAATGCCCGCCTGGTCAAATGATGACTGTAACAACTTCTCTTTTTTGTGGGGAAAAATAGTGACATTAGGGCAAATCTCACTCCCTCACCATCTGCCCAACTCGACAAGCAGCCCTGGACTGCTTCTCCCCCATCCCCCTCCAAGACCTCACTGACCTGGCGGGCAGCATGAAACCCTCTACCACCAACTCCACTGTTTAAAAATTTATTTGGGTCTATTGGGTCTTGCCTGCTTGCCATTATAAACAGCTCCCTCCAATCAGGTCATGTCCCTGCCTCTTTTAAGCATGCTATTATTCAGCCTATTTAAAAAACAATAAACCATGATCCATCGCTCCCCAAAAACTTCAGGCCCATATCTAAACTGCCTTTGTTTTAAAAAAAATTGGAAATGGTTGTGGCCAAACAGTTCACAGCTGTCTTGGATGCTCACAATATTTTCGATAAATTCCAGTCTGGTTTCCATCGGATGCATTCCACTGAAACGGATCTCCTTAGAGTCTCAAACGACATCATGATGTCTGCAGATGCAGGGGAATGCTCCGTTTTAGTACTGCTAGATCTTAGCGCAGCTTTCGACACTGTTGATCATTGCATTTTGATTGATAGGCTTAGTAAGTGGGTGGGTGTCACTGGGACGGCCCTGAAATGGTTATTTTCCTATCTCTCTGACAGAAGTTTTGCAGTGTCCGCTAGCAACTTTATGTCTGCATCTGCTGCTCTGTCCTGTGATGTGCCACAAGGTTCTGTTTTGGGTCCTATTCTATTTGCCTTATATATGCTCCCCCTTGGACAGATCATTAGTGGTCTTAGTGGTGTTTCTGTTAGCACTGCTATGCAGATGATATACAATTATATGTATCTTTTAAGCCAAATAAATCCAACAAATTGATGTCATTACATCATTGTTTAACTTCTATTAAGAAATGGGTGGCTAACTATTTCCTGCAGCTTAATGCAGACAAAACCGAGGCTCTTATTATTGCTCCTGGCAGCATGGTACCAAAGGTTAGTCGCTGTATTGGGTCCCTTTCCTCGTCAGTACGGTCTAATTTTAAGAATTTAGGTGTTATTTTTTTAAAAGCCATAAGCTTTGATCAACATATAAGCTCATTGACCCGTTCCTGTTTTTTTCAGTTGTGTAATATTGCTAAACTGAGGTCTGTTGTGTCTCAAGTGTCTACTGCAATTCTATTTTTACTTGTCTCAGCAAGTCATCTTTGAACTGTCTACAAGTGGTCCAAAATGCTGCTGCTAGGCTTCTCACCAAGACCAGCAGTAGGTCCCACATCACACCCAGCTTATCCTCTTTACACTGGCTTCCCATTAAATTCAGGATACAATACAAGTTTTTTGTAATTACATATAGAGCCCTGAATGGCCAAGCTCCCACATATATTAGTGACCTACTCCGTCCCCAAAACACCACTAGATCTCTTAGGTCTTCTGACTAAGGCTTCCTGGCTGTCCCTACGTCAAGGTTAAAAACTAAACGTGATCGAGCCTTTGAAGTAGTGGCTCCAAAACTCTGGAACTCCCTCCCTTTGGACCTAAGATCTGTGAGCACTGTCGACACCTTTAAAAAGCAGCTAAAGACTCACCTGTTCAGACTGGCCTTTGTCTAGCTCTCTGAGTGTGTTTCTTGTCCTGTTGTTTTCGGTGTTTTCTACTGCCTGTTTTTAATTATTTTTATTTTTTATTTTTTTATTTTACTTCTTCCTTCAGATATTTATTCTTGTGAAGCACTTTGTGACTCTGTTCTTGAAAGGTGCTATATAAATAAACTTTACTTACTTACTTACTTACTGTGGAGGCCACGTGGGGGGGCACATTGGCCGTTCCTTAAATCCTGGGGAATATAGTCCGGCTCATCCACACATCTCGCTGGTTTGGCTAATTTAGAACACCAGTACAGAGCTTAAGCTTTGTCAAAATCCGCATTCATTTTAACATAACAGATAGTCTCATCACATGTCATTGGTGTTGATTAGAAATCTTTTCATCCTAAAGATCGGGTCGTGGTTTGCAGAGCAAATCCACAACCTGTGTGCAGACATGTGGTTCACCATCATCTTCTGTCGGGAGCAGAGTTGCAGGATTTAAAACAGTACAACGCTTTAATGTAACATACGATGTACATAGTTAACAACTCATTTTGGTAGTGTAGGAGGCGTGCTGGTGTGAGATGTGCAGTTCATGCCTGTGTGATGAGAGTGCACTGCATGAGGAACATGAACGGTGAGAGGGCACATTGCTACAATATAATTGCAGGCCAGCACAGCTTCTGTGGCAGCTGCTACTGCTCACAGACAGGGAAGTAGTTCCCGTGCCACAGCATCTAAGTAGTATCGCACTGGGCGTGGCTTGTCAGCATGAGCCTGTGTCAATACAGCTGACATGAAACCATTTTTCTCTGCTACAAAATGGTTAAAAGGTTTATTGTCGTCAGGCAGCCCAAGACAAAGAAATAGAGAGGGCTTGTTTCAGGTCAATTAGAGCAGCTTGACCTTTAGGGGTCCATACAATCTCATCTTCTATAGCCATGTGGTGGCCATGTATGAGGTCAGATAAAAGTTGTGTGATAGTGGCGTAATTAGATTCAACTTTATTAGATTAGATTCAACTTTATTGTCATTATCCATGTACAGGTACAGGAACAACGAAATGCAGTTTAGCATCTAACCAGAGTGCAAAAAGGCAGTAAAGTGCATTGTGTATATATACAGTATGGTACATTATAGACATTGTGTACAGGAGTATAAATGTGGAAAATATATAATCTCAATGGTATAAACATGAATAAATAAACATGAATAGACAGTAGTAAGGGCAGTAAGTAAGTAGTAAGTAGTATTTGTAAGAAAATATAAGGGTATATATGAAATATCTACGAGTATGAATGAAGTATCTACAGGGAAGTACTATGATTGTATATGAGATATCTATCTAAAATAAAGTCTATACAGTATGATACAGGATGATTATATGGGCATTATTGTACAGCGGTATATTTAACAGTAAAGTCTCTGGGGGAGTGACTGGTGTGGTCCGGGGGTAGGGCGGGGGGTTGGTATCCGGGGGGGGGGGGGGGGGTTGGGGGGGGGGTCACCGAGGTGCAGAGTTCAGCAGGGTGACAGCTGAGGGGTAGAAGCTGTTTTTGAGCCTGCTGGTTCTGGCGAGGAGGGTCCTGTAGCGCCTCCTAATAATCTATTAGCCACGGACGGCAGTAGCCAGCCATTCCAAGCAAAGACATAATTTGCTGTTTATTCACTGGTTGAGGTCATTTAAGTATAGAATCAACACATTCAGAGCTCAGACTACGGCCGTTGGGCGTGATTACATGCCCTAAATACATAACTGTTTGAGAACATAGTTGCAACTTTTGCTGAGAAACTTTGTGGCCATTCTCAGATAAGAAAAGAAGGAGTGCCTTTGAATCTATCTCACATGCATGTTGAGAAGGACAACACAGCAATAGATCATCCACATACTGGATAAGAGTGCTTCCCTCGGGTGGTATGAAACTCTCTAAGTTTGTACTCAGTTCTGCAGAAAATACAGCTGGTGATTCAACAAAGCCCTGTGGCATTACGGCCCAAGTCCTTTTCCCTTTAAACGTAAACGCAAACCATTCTTGCGAATCAGGATGCTGAAGGTATACTGAAAAAAGCATTTGCTAAATCAACCACAGTAAACCACATGCTACTGTTCGGCACATCCGACAAAATTGTAATCGGGTTCGGTACAACCGGGGCTCGAGCATGCACAGCACTGTTCACTATCCTCAGATCTTGCACAAACCGCCAGGCTCCCGAAGCTTTTTTTCGAACCGGCAAAATTGGAGTATTACAGGGTGATGTCGGCCATGGTACTATTGCTCTCTGTGTGCTGTTGAAATACCTAATTCTGCCTCTTTACTAAGGGGGTACCGGGCTTTATATGGACCATATGTACTTTTTGGGGTAACTATCAATGGCTTTTCATGCAGCCAATATCATATCTGCCTGTTGCCCATGTAAGACTGAAATTGTGATCCCGGGACACCTGGACACTGGGGTGGAAGTCTGTGTATTCTAGGATGTAATAAACCAGCACTTCAAGGCCGTAAAAGTCTACTGGGGCCATCTGGCGTAAAGTTTATGACGGTCAAAGAATGTCTCCAGACGTCATAAGCTTGGACTGTCGTAACAACAAGCACACAAAACAGTGTCATAGTGCCCCCACATGGCGTTATCAGGGCAGGTTAAATCTCTGTCCTTAAATATATTTTTCACACACACCACAACATGGTATACATTGCTTTTGTCCTCCAAAAGCTTAAAAACATACAAATGTGATTGATACTTTTGCTACATTGTACAGTATACACTGGAACTAGTCTGGGCACTGAAACATACATTATACACTCTTTCCAGAGAGATAATTATGTATTGTTCAGTTTTTGAGTGTTACATTAGTAAATACATCAAGTTAATGTACCTACATTAACAGGGACAACTAGGGTGTAAATGTAATATTCTCAACAGGAATTCTGGGACATTTGTGGCATTAATATCAATCACATTTGAAAAACTATATAGAGATGGAGATTTTCATGGCAACACAAACTGAGACCTATTCATGTTTGATATCATTTTGATGGTCTCGGTGTGAGTGGTGCAATGGTCTACATGTCCTAAATGTGCAACATGGATGGAAGGTATATTTCATAAACACTGGCGTAAGCTGCCGTTGTTAAATTGCCCTTACATAAAACCATTCTGTGAAACCCCCTAGAAAAGTGCTGACCAGTTTTATGGTTTTACGACCGTCTGCAGCCAGATCAAACCCAGAATTTGAACATTTAAGGAAAGGGAACAAGGCCATTGGGGAAGATTGTAACCAGTCTTTCCGCACATCGTACTTCAGGTCACTGTGTGTAGCGATTGCCAGGTATGACTATGTATTTTCTTCTGTACTATATTTGAATTTGGACTGTATAATTTGTAACTGTATATTGATGATTTAAGTAAATAACCTACCTGGTAATAAATTAGTTAAACTTGATTTGTGTGGTTTCTCTGAACATTGACGTAATATCTCTGTGCACAGGTAATGGGTTGATTAATTTCCCCAGTCATGGTTATCCCCTCAGCTGGTCTAGGGAGGTTGACTATTTAAGCTTAATGTATCACGGAGTATTGCACCTGTAGAACTATGTCTTAAAGTAGATCACCTCCGCCTGGCGGTTATACATGTTGAGAACGGTGGTTGCCAATATTCCTTTAGTCGGTCCCTGAGTCTTAACCATAGAGTATACCGCACAAAGTGACTTCTTCCGCAACCTCTGAGATAACCGCAGATATCTAGTCAGCTGTGAGTCGTACGCATTAAGGGCCCAATGTAAATCGCGGTGTTAACAGACACATCCAGCTCAGAGAACCGTCTTTAAAGTATGAGAGTCTTTTAACAAATCAAGTGGAAATTGTATATACTAAATTATAATATTAAATGGAGTCAGATAAACGAGTACAGAATCAGCGTTGGTGGCTGATGATTTACTGTAATATATAGAGGCTGTTCTTTGGATAAACTGGGGTCAAGGTAGACCAGACTAAAAGCGGAAGGTAACGTGGTACGAGTACCTTTGATTTGTGGCCCCTTGTTAGCTAATCCCGTTAATCTAAAGAGCAGTCTAACCCGGTTGCAAGAATATTAATATTTCTTTATGAACTTTAATAATTTTCCCTTTTCCCACAGCAATAGCGAAATCAATCACGCTTAAACCTTCGCTCCGAGCTATTCCCTCATTGGTCTAGCAGCGCGGAGATTTACACCCACAATGTCTCAGGTATACTTTGTAACCAAATAGGCTCCTCCCATACGGGTAGCTGCTTAGGTACAGTCTCAGGACTGGCAGTGGATGCTTTGCGGGTTATAACTATTGTAGCACAAAAAGGAATCATATAAGTGAGGAAAATTTTCTACCATCACTGGTTTCCTGCCAATCTGTCACAAACTGTACTTTCAGCAACCAATGGCCTACATCTCTAAACTTAGAATACGATACCTTTGAAAGTGAGACATGCGGGGTAGAGAGAACATCCATGTGCAAATGTTGTTGTTCCTGATTCAAGCAAATCGTAGCCGCTGTGAATTCAGGTCCAGCAAAAACATTTTGCACAGTGACACTCTCGTTTGGGGTTTCTAAGTTCCATCTACATTCATATGAGTTGTCTGTAGTCAGGGGTGAGTAGTGTGCAGTACAATGTAACTGCATTGGTACATCAACACACTATGTTCCATAATTCAGTGGCCGTCTCATTTTCATCTAAATTCCATGCATACAACCAATTTTTTACTCCAGAGTCAAGTGCATAGATTCCTGCCATTGGCGCGTGCACGGTTATGCCGTCGGCACCACACTATTTTCTTGTGTAATTTACATATGATATCACGTCCTAACAAATATACTGGGCAATTTTGCGAACAGGACTCATGTTTGGCGGTGGTGGGTACGCTTACGGCACTGGCCGATTGTTCATCGAGTTATTATTCAGACAATTGCGGGCAGTGTGCCCAAAGCCCAGGCAGGCATAACACTTTGTGTTCGGAGAAGTTTGCTATCCATGGCCTCCTTGCCCATGTCCGCGGCCCCTTCTGTTCTGTTTTCCCTCTCGCCCTCCTTGGTAGTACAGCAGCTGGGCCTTCTGCAGTTGCATATCCGTCTTTAGTTGTTTACCTTGAGTCTGTCTCTCTGCATGTTTTACACGCGACCAAACAAATTCCAAACCCTGGTTTTCCCAACCAATACATGTTGTTGTCGTAGTCTTTTTCAAAATCTGGCAGCAGGCCGCCCACAAGGGAAGTTTTCAAAAGATTATTGTATGATTCCTCAGCAGCCTTTTTATCAAGACCGGAATGCTTTTCAAAAACTTTTTCCATCGGTGCGTGGTAGTCGTCGCACGTTTCACCACTGTTCTGTCTCCAAACTCTACAGCAGTGCAATAAAAATAAGTTTTACCCAGCGCCTCTGTGACTAGCACATTCTGAGGGTAAGTGTCAAAAGAGAGTTTCGACTTCACACTGCAGGAATATAACCAATAACAGCCAGGATCAAATCCAACATTGTGGCAACTGTTTTTCAAACACTGTGGCGCATACTGCAACACTACCTAGTGTTGGGGGAGCATTAGAGACACAGCTAAGCCAGAGGTGAGCGAGGACGGCTATGTCTGTTTCTGGTTTTTATGCCAATTAAACCATGCTTAATTATCCCTAACATTTACGCCATCTGATTTTTTTGCTACATTTCTTTATAAATGCATGAATGACGGCTGAAGACTGTGCTTGTGTCCCTATATGAAACGTTTTACTGCAATCTAATCCATGAGTGAACCACTGATGGTGTCTAGAGCCTGGGTAATTGGTGGAAACAAAAACCTGCATGCACACCGGCCCTCCAGGACCGGAATTGCCTACCTCTGTGTGGAACGCTTTTTCACGGCACCAACCAAGAGCCACAAACATGGCTCAGTGAAGAAAATTATTGCAACATGCAACAATAATAATTCAGCAACACAATAATATTTCCCTATGGGAACATTTTAGCTCAATATTTTATTCTTCATTCCTTGAGTTTAGACGTGTGTCTAAATCAAACTTGTGGCAGTGCCAAGCTAAATAAAATGCATGATTGTGTTGCACCTGAATAGAAAGTGCAGGTGCAGTGTAAAAACAATTTTTTTTAATTAAAGTGCAGGTATTTAATTTGATAGACATTGGACCTCATTCACGTACCTATGTTCATACATGCCGAGGCACGCTCGCGTTATTTTGTGATTAGCATAAATCTACGCCCCTTAATTGCCTTATATTGAGGTTGTCACTTCCATTTAAAGGTCCATACGAAGTCAAAATGGCCCAGAAAAAGGAAAAAGAAAGAATTATTTCTTATTATTATATGAGTTTTATTAGCACATGTTCAATCAAGGGAAAAATAGCCAAGTATTGTCCATTCCGGTGTCATGAAGTAAATGGTAAAGTAGCCTACATGCTAAAGTAAAAAGACATGGCAGGATATATCATGCAGGAAATGCAGAATCTCCCATCACACGAGCTGTTAAAGTTTAAGCCTATCTGCATTGGACGAGCGCATTGCCTCCATCTGCCAAGCACTAGGCTGCGGTCTTTCTCGCAGCCTGGAAATAAATTAAATAATTTATTTATTAATTTTGTCATTTTGTTGGTGTTCTGTGCGTGCGACAGGTGGTTTGAAATCGCCAATCCCCTAGTGAGTTTCTGGTCTTAATCTCAAAAAGCATGTATTATACTATGCTGAAAGCTACACTTACAAGGGGCATCCAATAAAAAATAAAAAAATAAATAAATGTGAAAACTTAACTTAACATAATGTGTATCAGTTAGATGCTGAGTGATATAAATATTATAATACAGACACTATGTCAATGGTCGGAGTGATATAAATACTATAATACAGACACTATGTCAATGGTCTGAGTGATATAAATACTATAATACAGACACTATGTCAATAGTCTGAGTGATATAAATACTATAATACAGACACTATGTCAATGGTCTGAGTGATATAAATACTATAATACAGACACTATGTCAATGGTCTGAGTGATATAAATACTATAATACAGACACTATGACAATGGTCTGTGTGATATAAATACTATAATACAGACACTATGTCAATGATCTGAGTGATATAAATACTATAATACAGACACTATGACAATGGTCTGAGTGATATAAATACTATAATACAGACACTATGTCAATGGTCTGTGTGATATAAATACTATAATACAGACACTATGTCAATGGTCTGAGTGATATAAATACTATAATACAGACACTATGTCAATGGTCTGTGTGATATAAATACTATAATACAGACACTATGACAATGGTCTGAGTGATATAAATACTATAATACAGACACTATGTCAATGGTCTGAGTGATATAAATACTATAATACAGACACTATGTTAATGGTCTGAGTGATATAAATACTATAATACAGACACTATGTCAATGGTCTGAGTGATATAAATACTATAATACAGACACTATGTCAATGGTCTGAGTGATATAAATACTATAATACAGACACTATGTCAATGGTCTGTGTGATATAAATACTATAATACAGACACTATGACAATGGTCTGAGTGATATAAATACTATAATACAGACACTATGTCAATGGTCTGAGTGATATAAATACTATAATACAGACACTATGTCAATGGTCTGAGTGATATAAATACTACAATACAGACACTATGTCAATGGTCTGAGTGATATAAATACTATAATACAGACACTATGTCAATGGTCTGAGTGATATAAATACTATAATACAGACACTATGTCAATGGTCTGAGTGATATAAATACTATAATACAGACACTATGTCAATGGTCTGAGTGATATAAATACTATAATACAGACACTATGTCAATGGTCTGAGTGATATAAATACTATAATACAGACACTATGCCAATGGTCTGAGTGATATAAATACTATAATACAGACACTATGTCAATGGTCTGAATGATATAAATACTATAATCTAGACACTATGTCAATGGTCTGAGTGATATAAATACTATAATACAGACACTATGCCAATGGTCTGAGTGATATAAATACTATAATACAGACACTATGCCAATGGTCTGAGTGATATAAATACTATAATACAGACCATAGGCCGCGGAACGCATTTTGAACGGGTAGGGCCAAGAATGACGTGACGTCCCCCCCCCCTCCCAAGCCACACTCGTAACGCATAACTTTATTTATTATTGTTATTTATTATTGCCGTTTTTATTTGTTCTGATTATAGCCTACACTTGAGTCACAATCAAATAGTATAATATGCATTACTTAATCAGTATGATTAGAAAGCATAAATCATTTGACACGTCAAATCCAGTTGCATAGGATTAAAAAATGTCAACGCTCACCATCCCGTCTTAAACGTCCCCAAAGAAGTTCCTCCGTCTCTCGTTGTGCTGGATGAAGTCACTGGCAATGGCGAGACTATCCACATTGGCCAAAGCATCCCTGTGTGTGTGGCTGCACATCAAGTCATTGAGTCTCATTTGAGTCATTGTTGACCTTAGATAAGTCTTCATACGACGAAGGGTTGAGAAAGACCTCTCGGCGCTGGCAGTTGACACGGGAATTGTATAAAACAATTTCAACAGCCTGTGTACATCTGGCAATAGGGTTTTCGCTACCGGAGCAGCATTCATTGCCGATGTTACTGATGCTACCGTTGTGACGGTAATTCCAGACGTTCGGATCGCATCTGGCAGCATATTCAACTGTGCGCGTAAACTGTCGAAGTCAAAATCCTTCTCATAGAGTGACACTATGGAGGACGGGAAACTCCCCTTTAGCCGCAGATACAATCAGACGTTCCAGGTCAGCTGCCACATGCAGGTCTCTCTGCTCAAAACGCCGGTCCATTTCGCCATCAAGAAGATCAAGAACTTCAAAGTACAGTCTCCTATAATGATTCACTGGGCTCTGGAATGTGTGCGCAGCCTCTCCAGTATCCAATTTTTTTGGGCGTTTCTGTTGCCTGGGCAACACGGGGGCATCGGTTAGGTCCTTTGAATCCTGTACCACTGTCTTGTAGAAATCATTAAACGCATTATCTGACCTCTTCCGCTGAATAAAGCTTCGAGTAACTGCCACGGCTTTTTGCGCATCCTCTAATGATATGTTAACAGTTTGCAAAGTCCTAGACAGCTGTTCAATTGGTAAAAAACACATAAATGCAAGGTGCAGGCCAAAGAATGTGCTAAATTTGTCAAGGACTGCCAGAATGCCCCCAGCTTTCCTGCCAGTTTCATCATGTGATTCTTCATTTAGTTGTGTCATTAGAGAGGAAAGAACAGCGTAATTGTCTATGATTGACTTCACTGCACCCGTTCGCACTGTCCATCGCGTCGGACAGAGAGTGCGTAGGTTATGATTGCCAGGGCCCATTTCATTTTTCAAGACTTGGAACGTGTGGTTTTGTTTCGGAGATTGCTTCACTAGATGTGTCACTTCTTGCACTAAATCCAACGCATCCCTAATGGCCTTGCATTGTTTCCCAGTGTCCTGCAAACATAAATTCAAACAATGCGCAAAGCAATGCACATATATGGCTGCAGGATTGCTCCGTTTAAATGTTGCGGCAACTCCATTCAAATGGCCAGACATACTTGCGGCGCCATCGTATGCCTGTCCCCGGCACATACTCGGCAAAATGTTACAGCGGATCAGGATGTCATTTAGTGCAGTGACAATGGTCGAGGCGTCGGCTTTGGCTAAATCAAATAATCCAATAAAATCCTCGTGAACAACATAGCTGTCATCAACCCAGCGAAACAGAGACACGAGCTGTTCTTTGGTTGAAATGTCTCTGGTCTCGTCCGCTAGTAATGCATAAAATTCATCACGAATAGGCGAAATTACCTGGCCTAACACGCAACGTGAAATTAAATGAATCAGCTCATTTATTATGTCATGGCTCAAGTAATTTTTTCCAGCGAGCCATTGGTCAATTTCTGGACAGTCCTGTGCTCGCAATTGCAATAGCTTGTAAAGGTTGCTATTCTGGGGATCATGACCATCTAAAGCGATGCCCTGACCCATGAGATACATAATAGATGTTATCTCTTTGACTAGCATCTCTCGTCTTAGTTTTTGCTTAGCTTTCAGTTGCGTGTCTAATTGGGCTGCAATGCTAGGTTGCTGGGAAACGTGTAACTGGTAGTAAGCCATGGCCTCTCTGTGGTATTTACTACTTTCATGTTTTCGAAAAGAATGTGCAGCATTTTTCCAATTTTGAAAACCAAGCACTGAAAATGCATTCTCGTTGGTTTTGCTTAAACCCGAACCGAGTCCTTTCATTGTCCAAAAACGACATTGTGTGCAGAAAAGTTTTGCTCTTGTTTGACACAACGTTAGCCATCTGTGGTCCTGGAACCACTGGGGTTGAACAGACCGGTTTCTTTGAGAGGTCCCTTCTCCCTGTACCCTTTTTGTACCTGCGAGAACAGCGGGGTCGTCTGGTTGACTGGACTTTGAGAGATCCCTGCAGCACTCACTGGAACAGTGGACTTCTGCGAGGCTCGTAACGTTAGAGGTAGCGGCAGAGGGTCGAACACTAGTTGGAGCACTGACAGTTGTGGGGCTAATTAGCAATTCTACTGCTGGTTCCTCAAGCTCAGAGGGCTCATTGTCAGCTGGGGTGAGGCTCATAATGTTGGAGGTAGCGGCAGAGGGGCTAGTTGGAGCGGCAGAGGGGCTAGTTGGAGCAGCGACAGTTAGAAATTCTACTTCTGGTTCCTCAGAGGGCTCATTGTGGGCTGGAGTGACGGTGGTTGTCTCAGCTACCTTGGTTAACTTTGACCCAAAGAAATCAGTTATTTTTCGACGCTTCATCGTTCAATTTAACGTTACTATTGCTTAAAGTTTAGCGAACACACTAACAGTTAGTCTACTTACATAGAGCGCTGGTATTTTGTTCTGTGAAATTCACGTTCGTGTGACGCTAAGCTCACGTGACACAAATAACCAATCAATCATTAGGAAACAGAGTTTGTTGCTTGTGATAGGCTACGTACTGTACGTAGGCTTACAGCTAGTGGAAATTAGCCCGGGAAGCGCGCAAAAGTTCAATACATTAAGAATGTAACGTATTTGCTTATAGATTTGAATTTTTACACATGTTTATGTTTGATGCACGCCAAAGTAGGTATGGCCACGGCCCTACTGGCCATACCGGTTCCGCGGCCTATGATACAGACACTATGTCAATGGTCTGAGTGATATAAATACTATAATACAGACACTATGCCAATGGTCTGAGTGATATAAATACTATAATACAGACACTATGCCAATGGTCTGAGTGATATAAATACTATAATACAGACACTATGCCAATGGTCTGAGTGATATAAATACTATAATACAGACACTATGTCAATGGTCTGAGTGATATAAATACTATAATACAGACACTATGTCAATGGTCTGAGTGATATAAATACTATAATACAGACACTATGCCAATGGTCTGAGTGATATAAATACTATAATACAGACACTATGTCAATGGTCTGAGTGATATAAATACTATAATACAGACACTATGCCAATGGTCTGAGTGATATAAATACTATAATACAGACACTATGTCAATGGTCTGAGTGATATAAATACTATAATACAGACCATAGGCCGCGGAACGCATTTTGAATGGGTAGGGCCAAGAATGACGTGACGTCCCCCCCCCCTCCCAAGCCACACTCGTAACGCATAACTTTATTTATTATTGTTATTTATTATTGCCGTTTTTATTTGTTCTGATTATAGCCTACACTTGAGTCACAATCAAATAGTATAATATGCATTACTTAATCAGTATGATTAGAAAGCATAAATCATTTGACACGTCAAATCCAGTTGCATAGGATTAAAAAATGTCAACGCTCACCATCCCGTCTTAAA
This sequence comes from Ilyophis sp. 1 JC-2022, assembly GCA_022702515.1. Classification (NCBI taxonomy): domain Eukaryota; kingdom Metazoa; phylum Chordata; class Actinopteri; order Anguilliformes; family Synaphobranchidae; genus Ilyophis; species Ilyophis sp. 1 JC-2022. Next base: position 14,149 of record JAKUDI010000106.1, on the reverse strand, counting down.
CGTCCCCAAAGAAGTTCCTCCGTCTCTCGTTGTGCTGGATGAAGTCACTGGCAATGGCGAGACTATCCACATTGGCCAAAGCATCCCTGTGTGTGTGGCTGCACATCAAGTCATTGAGTCTCATTTGAGTCATTGTTGACCTTAGATAAGTCTTCATACGACGAAGGGTTGAGAAAGACCTCTCGGCGCTGGCAGTTGACACGGGAATTGTATAAAACAATTTCAACAGCCTGTGTACATCTGGCAATAGGGTTTTCACTACCGGAGCAGCATTCATTGCCGATGTTACTGATGCTACCGTTGTGACGGTAATTCCAGACGTTCGGATCGCATCTGGCAGCATATTCAACTGTGCGCGTAAACTGTCGAAGTCAAAATCCTTCTCATAGAGTGACACTATGGAGGACGGGAAACTGCCCATCTCCCCTTTAGCCGCAGATACAATCAGACGTTCCAGCTCAGCTGCCACATGCAGGTCTCTCTGCTCAAAACGCCGGTCCATTTCGCCATCAAGAAGATCAAGAACTTCAAAGTACAGTCTCCTATAATGATTCACTGGGCTCTGGAATGTGTGCGCAGCCTCTCCAGTATCCAATTTTTTGGGGCGTTTCTGTTGCCTGGGCAACACGGGGGCATCGGTTAGGTCCTTTGAATCCTGTACCACTGTCTTGTAGAAATCATTAAACGCATTATCTGACCTCTTCCGCTGAATAAAGCTTCGAGTAACTGCCACGGCTTTTTGCGCATCCTCTAATGATATGTTAACAGTTTGCAAAGTCCTAGACAGCTGTTCAATTGGTAAAAAACACATAAATGCAAGGTGCAGGCCAAAGAATGTGCTAAATTTGTCAAGGACTGCCAGAATGCCCCCAGCTTTCCTGCCAGTTTCATCATGTGATTCTTCATTTAGTTGTGTCATTAGAGAGGAAAGAACAGCGTAATTGTCTATGATTGACTTCACTGCACCCGTTCGCACTGTCCATCGCGTCGGACAGAGAGTGCGTAGGTTATGATTGCCAGGGCCCATTTCATTTTTCAAGACTTGGAACGTGTGGTTTTGTTTCGGAGATTGCTTCACTAGATGTGTCACTTCTTGCACTAAATCCAACGCATCCCTAATGGCCTTGCATTGTTTCCCAGTGTCCTGCAAACATAAATTCAAACAATGCGCAAAGCAATGCACATATATGGCTGCAGGATTGCTCCGTTTAAATGTTGCGGCAACTCCATTCAAATGGCCAGACATACTTGCGGCGCCATCGTATGCCTGTCCCCGGCACATACTCGGCAAAATGTTACAGCGGATCAGGATGTCATTTAGTGCAGTGACAATGGTCGAGGCGTCGGCTTTGGCTAAATCAAATAATCCAATAAAATCCTCGTGAACAACATAGCTGTCATCAACCCAGCGAAACAGAGACACGAGCTGTTCTTTGGTTGAAATGTCTCTGGTCTCGTCCGCTAGTAATGCATAAAATTCATCACGAATAGGCGAAATTACCTGGCCTAACACGCAACGTGAAATTAAATGAATCAGCTCATTTATTATGTCATGGCTCAAGTAATTTTTTCCAGCGAGCCATTGGTCAATTTCTGGACAGTCCTGTGCTCGCAATTGCAATAGCTTGTAAAGGTTGCTATTCTGGGGATCATGACCATCTAAAGCGATGCCCTGACCCATGAGATACATAATAGATGTTATCTCTTTGACTAGCATCTCTCGTCTTAGTTTTTGCTTAGCTTTCAGTTGCGTGTCTAATTGGGCTGCAATGCTAGGTTGCTGGGAAACGTGTAACTGGTAGTAAGCCATGGCCTCTCTATGGTATTTACTACTTTCATGTTTTCGAAAAGAATGTGCAGCATTTTTCCAATTTTGAAAACCAAGCACTGAAAATGCATTCTCGTTGGTTTTGCTTAAACCCGAACCGAGTCCTTTCATTGTCCAAAAACGACATTGTGTGCAGAAAAGTTTTGCTCTTGTTTGACACAACGTTAGCCATCTGTGGTCCTGGAACCACTGGGGTTGAACAGACCGGTTTCTTTGAGAGGTCCCTTCTCCCTGTACCCTTTTTGTACCTGCGAGAACAGCGGGGTCGTCTGGTTGACTGGACCTTGAGAGATCCCTGCAGCACTCACTGGAACAGTGGACTTCTGCGAGGCTCGTAACGTTAGAGGTAGCGGCAGAGGGTCGAACACTAGTTGGAGCACTGACAGTTGTGGGGCTAATTAGCAATTCTACTGCTGGTTCCTCAAGCTCAGAGGGCTCATTGTCAGCTGGGGTGAGGCTCATAATGTTGGAGGTAGCGGCAGAGGGGCTAGTTGGAGCAGCGACAGTTAGAAATTCTACTTCTGGTTCCTCAGAGGGCTCATTGTGGGCTGGAGTGACGGTGGTTGTCTCAGCTACCTTGGTTAACTTTGACCCAAAGAAATCAGTTATTTTTCGACGCTTCATCGTTAAATTTAACGTTACTATTGCTTAAAGTTTAGCGAACACACTAACAGTTAGTCTACTTACATAGAGCGCTGGTATTTTGTTCTGTGAAATTCACGTTCGTGTGACGCTAAGCTCACGTGACACAAATAACCAATCAATCATTAGGAAACAGAGTTTGTTGCTTGTGATAGGCTACGTACTGTACGTAGGCTTACAGCTAGTGGAAATTAGCCCGGGAAGCGCGCAAAAGTTCAATACATTAAGAATGTAACGTATTTGCTTATAGATTTGAATTTTTACACATGTTTATGTTTGATGCACGCCAAAGTAGGTATGGCCACGGCCCTACTGGCCATACCGGTTCCGCGGCCTATGATACAGACACTATGTCAATGGTCTGAGTGATATAAATACTATAATACAGACACTATACCAATGGTCTGAGTGATATAAATACTATAATACAGACACTATGCCAATGGTCTGAGTGATATAAATACTATAATACAGACACTATGACAATGGTCTGAGTGATATAAATACTATAATACAGACACTATGTCAATGGGCTGAGTGATATAAATACTATAATACAGACACTATGTCAATGGTCTGTGTGATATAAATACTATAATACAGACACTATGACAATGGTCTGAGTGATATAAATACTATAATACAGACACTATGTCAATGGTCTGAGTGATATAAATACTATAATACAGACACTATGTCAATGGTCTGTGTGATATAAATACTATAATACAGACACTATGTCAATGGTCTGAGTGATATAAATACTATAATACAGACACTATGTCAATGGTCTGATTGATATAAATACTATAATACAGACACTATGTCAATGGTCTGAGTGATATAAATACTATAATACAGACACTATGTCAATGGTCTGAGTGATATAAATACTATAATACAGACACTATGTCAATGGTCTGAGTGATATAAATACTATAATACAGACACTATGTCAATGGTCTGAGTGATATAAATACTATAATACAGACACTATGTCAATGGTCTGAGTGATATAAATACTATAATACAGACACTATGTCAATGGTCTGTGTGATATAAATACTATAATACAGACACTATGACAATGGTCTGAGTGATATAAATACTATAATACAGACACTATGTCAATGATCTGAATGATATAAATACTATAATACAGACACTATGACAATGGTCTGTGTGATATAAATACTATAATACAGACACTATGCCAATGATCTGAATGATATAAATACTATAATACAGACACTATGTCAATGGTCTGAGTGATATAAATACTATAATACAGACATTATGCCAATGGTCTGAATGATATAAATACTATAATACAGACACTATGTCAATGGTCTGAGTGATATAAATACTATAATCTAGACACTATGACAATGATCTGAGTGATATGAAGACTATAATCTAGACACTATGCCAATGGTCTGAGTGATATGAAGACTAATCTAGACACTATGCCAATGGTTTTTTTGGATATCTTGCTCTGCACAAGGATGGATCTGTTGTTTTTTATGTAAAATCTTTAATTGGGGCCTGAGACTTGTTTGATATCCTTGTATGTTGTGCTGGGGCAGCTCTCCATATGAAGACTGATTAGAACACATCATGAAGAATTTAAGAGTACTGTGGTGGAAATCCTCGTCTCTCACACAGATTAGAACAGACTTTCCACTAGGCAGCGATGAGTTTATCAGAGTTTATTCAGCTGAAGATTACACCCAGGAAACACACAAAAGTAGTGTTATAGGATAACTACCTTACAGCGGGGTAGCATCAGTTATATATAATCCTTTTCATCCATATTGCCATATAAGGATATGAAAACAACAGTTTACTTTCGTAATAGCGTGGCTTTCTGCAGCTTCCCTATCTGCTTTAAGATGAACATGTTTTGTTCACACAGGGTGGGTTCCTCTTTAAAATGTTCCTTTACTGCTCTTGACTCTATAAGCATATAATTGCAGAAGCACATAAGAAAAATAGCTATATCTGAATAAGGACATTAGAATTATTTTCTTACATCCATATTGTGTCATCTGTGTAGGAATTGCAGCCCTTTTTATACATAGGCCAAGTCCCCCCACTTTGGGGGGGCCAAAGATAATGGGACAATTGGCTTTTCAGCTGTTTTGTGGTCAGCTGTGTGTCTTTGCATCAGTACAGCACAAGAAAGCAAGTAAAAGATGGGGGGTTGATTCTAGGTGTGGACTTTGCATTTGGAGTATATTGCTGTAGGGGGGGAGTAAAAGTGGGGTCCCCATTTGGGAACTGCATTGACTTCAAAGGACCAGATAAGGACAAATGGAACTGTTTGTAAATGTATCAGAAGAGAGGATTTACGGCATTCACACCCCAGCCAGACAATGGGAAAGGAATGTTCGCACAGGGCATCTGTGACCTACAGTAACCCAAAACCTGGACACATCCTATGGGAAAGCCATTGGACAATACCACAGTGCCCTCATTTGGGCACCCCTGTCATTACACTCTTTAATTCTCTTCTGTACCAGGACTCTAAAACTTCTGTTAAGAGTGTTAATAACCATGTAAAAACCAACAAACATTGCACATGTGATCCTTATATTGTTACATTCTGTCTTATGTGATAGTAACAGGAATTGCATGTAAAATGATACATTAGGAGGGAATTTTCATGACAACTGCACCATACTATTATACACCTTAACCTGTTTGGTATGTATGGATTCAGGTAAAATCAAGGAATTGACTGAAATACATTTCATACCAAATAGAGTTTAATAAAGCATAGTTTCAGCAACTCAGGGAAAAACTGTAACAGTGAAATGTCCTCTCTGGTAATTACCTCCTCTTCCCCTTATCCTATTCAAACATCCCCTAACAATGGGGGTCTAAATTCCAGATTGACCACCCACTCCAGGTTAATTTATGACACTGTCGCCTGGTTCAAACACATGATTTGGCATAAAAAGGAGAGAGACAAGCCTATCTGGGAAGATTGTAACCGACTTCCCACACCGTGCATATTCTGTGTCTGTGTGTAGTTGAACAGGCTGGGTAAGATATTTACTTTGTTTCTTTTCTTAAATCTATGTTTTGTATAATTGAATGTTTTAATTGAAGTTAATGACCTGCCTGCCTGTTATTAAATTATGTTTATTTTTAACTTGCGTGGTTTCCATGACTCTAATTCATCTTATACCCTTTTTAGCTTAAATTATAACTGAATATTCAGGGGGACAATTCTGACCCAGGACCGACTGATCAGCGGCCTGGTACAGACGTGGCGTACTCAAGTTGGTTAGGCAGACAAGTGACGGTCCAGATAAGGTCGGGTGGTGTATGGTTCTGGTGATTTGATATGGGAACCCATGGGCGTCCTACGCCGGTTCTTGTCAAATTTGCCTTAAGGAGACCTTTAAATACACCCAGAGTAGTGCATGGTTCTGGTGATTTGATATGGGAACCCATGGGCGGTTTACGCCGGTTCTTATCAAATTTGCCTTAAGGAGCCAGGTTCTGGTGATTTGATATGGGAACCCATGGGTGTTGTTACGCCGGTTCTTCTCAAATTTGCCTTAAGGAGCCCTTTAAATGTACTCAGACTGGGGCTCGCAACTATCTATGATAAATGAATGTCATGTATTGTGTTGGCTAGATCCCCAACCTCTGCGTTCGCCACCGAACTGAGTTTCGGCAATAATGCTGATTCCGGCAAGCATATATTGATAATTGAGGACTAGTAATTAAGGACGAGTAGAGTGTAACCACTCTGAGTTCCACGCAGGTTTAACCCAAATTCTAAATTATTATTTTAAATGGAGTCAGATAAAATACGAGATTAAATCTGTAATAATTGTTATAATTGTGCTCTGTTCATTTGAATAGAGAATAAATAAATAACATCTTTTATTTACGTCACAGCAGCTGAGAGAAAACACGTTATACCTTCAACCCCAGTTATTTCCCTCATTGGTTTAGCTGTGCGGTTTCTACATTGCTCAATAGGAATAACTTGATCAGAGACCTAGCCAAAATATTGGGTCTGTCAAAAGCATACATTGTTAGGAAGCATGAAAGCATTGGTGAGCTCAGCCATTGCAAATGACCTGGTGGACCATAGAAGACCACTATGGTGGGTGATGGACAAATTTCTCAATTGTGAAGAAAAAAGCATGTTCAGCTGTCAAACAGATCAAGAACACTCTCCAGGAAGTAGGCATTAATGTCTCAAAGACTAACATAGAGATGATTCCACCAGCACACACCATGCAAACCACTCCTAAGCCTCAAGAACAGAATGGCCAGGTTAACATTCTTATGGACAGATGAGATAAGCATTAACCTGTACCAAAGTTAGAGAAAGAGGAAGTGGAAAGGAAGAAAGAAACTGTTCTGGTTCTAAGAGAAAGGAAGAGTTGAGTATCATCAGTATAACTATGGTATGAGAAGCCATGTGAATAAACAAAAAACTTGTAGTACAAGAGCGAGACATTACAAGCTACTCTCTTTTATTTTTGTTTATCTTCTTTCATAATCTACACTTTGTAACCATTGTCATATGTAAACGGATTGATATTCTCAATAAAAAAATGTTTTTTAAAGAATATTACGAAAACTACTTCCTCAGTAGTATGGAAAGTTTTGCAGAATTTTTTTCACATACTGCTTGCAACATCTTCTTGATGTTGACATGCAGTTTTACATTTTTTATTTTATTTCAAAGAATGACGGCTTTTTGGTCAAATTCTGGCAGCTTGACAAGTAGCTGCTCCCCCATCTGGGTATAAAAGTCAGAACAGCAAACTCTGTTCATCACACTGAGGCTCATCTTTACCTGAGATTCATTTTACCCAGACGGACACCCTGAGCCCACACGAGACCGGACACATCATTCAACAGGTGGGTAACTTATCACCTTTACCTGAGATTCATTTTACCCAGACGGACACCCTGAGCCCACACGAGACCGGACACATCATTCAACAGGTGGGTAACTTATCAGCTGTTTAAAATCGTACTGTTGATATCAATATTTCATAAAAGAAGAGTGATTTCTTCCCAGCTGATTGAATACTAAGCGCGGAGATAAGGGAAGGAAGGCGCGATCCATGACAACACTTAGGTTGAAGTCATTAAAACTAATTTTTAACCACTCCGCAGATTTTATGTTAACAAACTATAGTGTTGGCAAGCCAGTTAGGACATCTACTTTGTGCATGACACAAGTAATTTTTCCAACAATTGTTTACAGACAGATTATTTCACTTTTAATTCACTATATCACAATTCCAGTTGGTCAGAAGTTTACATACACTAAGTTGACTGTGCCTTTAAATTTTTTATATTTGGTCGCATATCCTTTGGCTTTGCATGCCATGACTTACTAATGTCTGTGACCCAACAACATCAAAAGACCCTTGATATTTTATTTTCTGGTACTCTTACAAGCGATACTATAACGTATCTGCATTTGAATGGATCTCTATGGGAATTGGGGGGTGGGACTAGATTTAGCTGTAAAGTATGCTGGAACTGTATGAAATACATGATTGGTAAAATGGCTGTAAGTCATCAAGGGTCTGAGGTATCAAACGAGCCTCAAACCATCACTCTGCTGCCAGATATGCAGTAGATATGGATGGATCACTTTAAGGGTTGTTTTTCCTGACAAATTTTCTTATTGAACTCTATGGAAAAATAAGTCAGGAGAAGAAACCCTTTAAGTTATCCATCCATATCTACTGTATTCCTGGCAGCAGATTGATGATTTAAGGCTTTTTTTATACATCAGACACTTGATGACTTACAGCCATTTAGCCAATTATGTGTTCCACACTGTTCCAGTGTAATTTACAGCTAAATCTAGTCCCACCCCCCAATTCCCATAGAGATCCATTCAAGCTAGAGACATAGCAAGACAGAGTAAGATTTATCGTAAAATATTAATATTTGTGGTTCTTTTTTGTTGCACTGCTTTAAAATGAAATTTCTGTATGTTTTGCAATGTGTGTGTGTGTGCTAAGATTTGGTGTATGTTGTGTGTGTACTGTATACTTTAAATGTGTAATAGAAATATTAAGGGCCTCTTTTGAAATATATGAGGTGCTTAATGAAATATGTATATGTTCTGCAGGGTAGGATCATGAAGGCCATTTTCTCTCTGCTCTTCCTGGTCCTTGGCATCACTTGTACAGTGATTGTACAGGGCTCGCCATATCAAAAATTCAAGGATCAGCATTACCAACACGGCATGACACAGGGAGATTGTAATACGAGCATGGATCGCGTCAACAAGCGTTATTTTCCAAACCAATGCAAAAGTTTCAACAGTTTCATCACTGGACCCAGCATGTCTGATGTCGAAGCGGTCTGTGGCAAGGGGGGGAAGCCCTACCAATCGTACCGCAAATCGAACAAAAGATTTAATCTGATTAACTGCGAACGCAAAGGAGCTGCAGCACCGCCCCCTTGTACTTACAACCCAACTCCCGCAACCGCATACATTGTCATTAGCTGCAAGAAAAAATTACCAGTGCACTTTCAAACGTTCATCTGACATCTGTTGTTAAAATGCTAAGGGTTACGTTCAAATTAATGCACTGATCTAGCGAGTTCAATATGCTCAATTTACAATATCAATATGCTTCCTAACCTGCTTATATTTTGCATGTGACAACAATAATAACAATCACTGCAATAAAGGATTTCACTGCAAACTGCTTTTTCTCATATTTTTTAATGTGATACAGTCATTGAATCAACATTACACACAATAGCCATGAACAATACAGTATGACATTCAGCTAATACAGCAAACACTGTTACAGTTTTTTGCAATTGCTAAGACACAAAAACTGGTACTTCTGGCACAATTATTGAAACCACTAACTCATGTAGCCTATCTATTGACCAGGTATGCTAAACCATAAGCACATTGTCTGCTTTACACTAAGTTTGAAATTCTAAAACACACTTTTTGCAAATAACTACACACGGTTATCTACATTAGACACATCATTCAAATCTAAAAGACTGTGTGTGTTGTTTGCTAAACACTGCCATTGAAATACCACACTCAATTATCAATCACCTGCACACAGAATGCACATGTGAAAACACCTGTAACCAAAGAGATCACTTAGAAATCAGAGCTTGAACACTATAAATAGGATTCAAATTTACTCTTTGGTGTGCACAACAATGGAGGCCAATTTTGGAGAGAGAGCTAGAGGAAGAGGTGTTTGTGTAAGAGGAGGATGAGGACTAGGAAGAGAAGAAAGAGAAGGAAGACAAGGAAGAGGAGGAGGACGAGGAGAAGGAGTGAAACAACTGCGCTATGAATATGTACAAGTAAGTTACATTTTATATATTAGCCTATTACAATATTGGTACTGTATTCCAGTTTACTGTATTACTGTGCTACACTATATGGACTGATATCTGTATCCTTTCTGTCATTCAATATGATTTTTCCTGACTGTTTCAGAGAGTCATGGAGCTAGATGCTGCTGAATACCAGCATGTTTATATATATATATATTGATGAGGTTGGCTTCAATCTAGCCAAAACCAGACGCCGAAGAAACATTATCGGGCAGCGTGCCATTGTCCATGTTCCTGGGCAGCGTGGTGGAAACATCACAATGTGTGCTGCAATTGGTCAGAATGGTGTCTTTCACCACCATGCCACTCTTGGCCCATATAACACAGCCCATATTATCGCATTCCTTGACTCCGTGCATGACATCCTCATTCCCAATGACCAGAGGAATGTGCCAGGGTACTCCAGATATGTTGTCATATGGGACAACGTAAGTCTCCACCGGTCTGCTGTGGTCCATAATTGGTTTGACAATCACGCACTATTTCAAGTTCTCCCCCTTCCACCTTACTCACCCTTACTTTCCTGAACCCTATTGAGAAATTATTTTCGGTGTGGCATTGGAAGGTGTATGACCGCCGACCCTACCAATGCGCAACTCTCCTCCAGGCCATGGAAGAGGCCTGTGGCGACCCTCCCAACGCGCAACTCTCCTCCAGGCGATGGAAGAGGCCTGTGGTGACATTGATGTGGAGGCATGCCAAGGCTGGATACGCTACTCAAGACGATACTTCCCCCGATGTTTGGCAAGAGAGGACATCACTTGCGATGTTGATGAGGCGCTGTGGCCAAATGCACATCGAAGACAGGATGGACTATAATTTCAATATACTGTATTACTGTTTACAGTTAAAATAATTGTGTCTGATACTGTTATTGAGAATAAACAAATTTGTTTGTTTCCCCATTGCATTTGTGTCCATAGTCTATATTTACAGCATGCTACAAATTAAAATGCCAAAGACTCTAGATAATAGTGTTTTATGCTTAGCAACCAGTGTGTAGTTGGCATGTGGAAAGAGCTATTTATTTGGTGTTTGTGTGTAAAGTTGTGATGCAAAAATACAGTTTTTGGCAGTGTTTATATAGTTTTGAATTAAGTGTTTGCTTTTGCAAGAGATGTAAGATATTTAGTATTTTGTGTATGAGTTTTTGGTTTTTGGTAAAATTCTGGCAGCTTGAGAGGTAGCCGCTCCCCCATATGGGTATAAAAGTCAGAACAGCACACTCTGATCATCACACTGACCTGAGAGACATCTTCATAAAGTCAGAACAGCATACTCTGATCATCACACTCACCTGAGAGACATCTTCATCTGAGGCTCACCTTTACCTGACATTAATTTACCCAGAAGGACACCCTGAGCCCAAACGAGACCGGACACGTCATTCAACAGGTGGATAACTTTTCAGGTTTTCTTCAGCTTCATATTTCCATTCTGAACAAAACTACTCCTGATATGTAATACAAAACCATTATATCTCCGATATATACAACTTATAGACAATATTGGACATAGTAATAAAAATGTCCATATGAAGAGTGATCTCTTATTTTCTCTTCCCAGCCTCTTCATGTTTCCAGACTGAAAAGTGTAGTTTGTATATTGTTGCAGGAGGTATTGTGAGAGATAGTAGTTACAGTGAGCATAACCAAAAGATGCAGAATGATCTTTCTTGAAATATCCCAGAAGTTAAATTGACTTGGTGTTATACTGTGTTGATTAAGTGTTCCCTTCATTTTTTTGAGCGGAGAAACATAACGAATGCAGATGCTTCCATACAGGTGTACTGTTCATACAGGTCTTCTGTTTTCAGTATAATTATACCCACTAATATGGTTGCAAAGTTGCTAGTGTGAGCGCTATGGTTGCTATCGTTCCACTGAATGGAACCAAATGGCAAAATGTAGCCAATCAGACAAAATGGCATATAAAATGTGTACCAAGACAGAGTAACATTTATTGGAATATATTAATATATGTTTGTTTTTTTGTTCCACTGCTTTAAAATGTGGAGTTGCAGTTTTGCAGTGTGTGTGTGTGTGTGTGTGTGTGTGTGTGTGTGTGTGTGTGTGTGTGTTTGTGCTGAGAGTTGGAGTATGTTTAAAATGTGGAGTTGTAGGTTTTGCAGTGTGTGTGTGTGTGTGCTGAGAGTTGGAGTATGTTTAAAATGTGGAGTTGTAAGTTTTGCTGTGTGTGTGTGTGTGTGTGTGTGTGTGTGTGTGTGTGTGTGCTGAGAGTTGGAGTATGTTTAAAATGTGGAGTTGTAAGTTTTGCTGTGTGTGTGTGTGTGTGTGTGTGTGTGTGTGTGTGCTGAAAGTTGGAGTATGTGTGTGCATATATGTGGTTATGTGTGTATGAGAGGAAGTGGGCTATTTAGCTGTTTATTGGTTTAAATGTGTAATAGCAATATTAAGGACCTTTTTTTAAATATGTCAGGAGTTTAATTAAATATGCTCACTAAGTGTGTATATGTTCCCCAGGGTACGATCATGAAGGCCACTTTCGCTCTACTGTTCCTGATCCTTGGCATCACTTGCACAGTGATTGCACAGAACGAAAGATACCAGAAATTTCTGATTCAGCATTACAAACAAGACATGGCAAAGAAAGATTGTGATAGTAAGATGAGTATTATCAACAGCAAGTATTATGACAACCGATGCAAAGAAGTCAACAGTGTCATTGGAGCCACCAAGAATCTAATCAAAGCGGTCTGTGACAAGGCAGGGGAACCCTACCCCAAGGAGGGCGGAGTTCTTCGCAAATCATTGCAACAATTTCGTGTGATCACCTGCACACACATGGGGGGATCAGACTGGCCCCCTTGTGAATACAGAGCAAGCAACAGCATGAGATACATTGTTATTGCCTGCAATGAGGACAAATTACCTGTGCACTATGACGAGGGTCATATAAACTAAGGCAAGATCTGATATCTGTGCTGTCAAAATGCTGAGGGTTAAGCTAAAATGAATGCGCTGATCGAACTGGAGCTTATAACCAGTTGAAACAATGTGCTTCAAAACCTGCTGATATTTTGCATGCAACAATAATAATAAAAATCACTGCAATAAAAGCTTTCACTGCAAACTTCTTCTTTTTGTATTTTTAAAGTTGATACAGTGAATCAAAATTACACGCGATAGCCATGAACAATACAGTCTGACATTCAGCTAATACAGGAAACACTGTTAATAATGTGCATTTAGCTATTTGAAAATTCTCAGGTGAAACATTTCTACAGCTCAGTGCTATTCACATCGAAGAATTGCTTTGTATTTTTCAATTACACTTCTGTTCGTTGCCAGTACTTATTCCCTCGAGGAATAAGAGGGTCTTGAAACGTTTCCGTGATGAAAGACAGTAGCTAGTTTATTCGTAGGTACAGTTCAGCATGATGTTTGTCAGCTTTCCAGTCTAACATGCTCTTACATTCCAAACTGGCCCAGCATTTATACACATAGAGCAGGAAGTATCATATAGGTGAGGCTAGACAGGGAAGTCTCGTGGATGTGTATTCCCGGGAAACTCAGTGGGGCATTCATGTAGGTGGCAAGGAGTACTTAGGAGTACTTATATCGTTTTGTTTTCGTTTTGGCTGTTAGCCTTAAGAAATTAGTTTCGTGTCTTTTCTTTCTTCCTTTATTATTTCTCTCCCCCTAATTTGTGGTCCTCACGCTTGTGGGCTGACTTGTTCTGATCTCCCCACCTTTGCGTTCGAATCTCCGAACCATCATAAACCCGTTACATACTCGGATCTGGCAGGACCGGGGATCGAACCCCGGATCCTCGCGGCGCAACCGCACAGACAAAAAGTCTGCGCTTTTGTCTGCTGCACCACCGGGGTGACCATGGATCTATTGCTTTTAATGTAAAGTATTAGAACTGTGTGCAAAGTATTAGAACTGGGACAGCTCTTCATATTGTAATACAATGAGAGGCCAAGTCTGGATTATGAGCACTGGATCATGAGCTTGCCTGTTGTGTTGGACTGTTTGATGTTGCCCTGGAGAACGGTTTTGCAGTCCAGGTATAGAAATTCACCAAGAACTTTCAGATTGGTTCCAAGGGGGAGCTAAGGGTTTTTTTGTATCATTTCCTTTGAACTGCACTTCTAGTTGAATCCAAACAAAAACGCCAGTATAAAATGGTTATTTCCCTTCCACATTGCTTGCTTGTGTGTGTAACATTATTGCACAACTGTATCTTGTTGCAGAAGGCATTGTGGGAGATAGTGTTTACAGTGAGCTTAACAAGAAAATGCTGAATGATCTTTCTTGAACTACAGCTACACAGATG
>JAKUDI010001058.1:0-21526 GCA_022702515.1 Ilyophis sp. 1 JC-2022 | reverse complement strand
TTTGGGACTTTGGGGTATGGGATCTTTGGGGTATGGGACTTGGGGGTATGGGATCTTTGGGGTATGGGATCTTTGGGGTTTGGGACTTTGGGATATGGGATCTTTGGGGTATGGGATATTTGGGGTTTGGGACTTTGGGATATGGGATCTTTGGGGTATGGGATCTTTGGGGTATGGGACTTGGGGGTATGGGATCTTTGTGAGAGGTGGTTTTGAGGATGGGAGTCTTGTGGGATAAGGAATGTATTGTGTTGATCATGGTGAGTGAATAAAAAAATAAAATCATACTTTCCAGTGCAGTTTTCATGTCTTGCACAGTGAGCCCGGACCCCACCAGGGGTGAAACGTAATGGTAGAAATGATCGATTTGGTGCCGACTTGGATCGGACTATGTTTTAGAGTGCTAGGCTTCACCCGGCGAGCCTCGATCCTGTAAAGGGGAACCGCTTTAGAAGCGGATGGTACACATTTCCTGGCCGGCGGCTATGAACGTTATGTGTGATTCTTATGTCTCGCACAGTGAGCCCAGAACCCATGGTATGGGGTGAAACGCAAGGTAGAATTATTGTCGTCGATTTGGATCGAACTAGGATTTGGATTAGGATAATGGATTGGATTTAATTGTATCTGGATTCTTGATATATATATATATATATATATATATATATATAGACTTTGGATGTCATTGGATAGTCATTGGATGGCTTGATTGATTAATTATTTATGTAGGCTAATGGTGGTCATTGGAGAGTCATTGGAGGACTCTAGTTAGACTTTGGTTGTTTTTGATAGTCATTAGATGACTTTAATCGGATTGGTTTAATGGATTTCGAATTTGTATTTGAACTTAGACAATGATTTGGAGTGTGAGTAGGCTTGTAGATGGAGAGTCATTGGATGGCTCTAGTTGGATGTCTTTGGATAGTCGTTGGATGACTGAGCGGATTGAATCTGTGGATAGAGAGTCATGGGATGACTCCATTTAGACATTGGATGTCTTTGGACAGTCGTTGGATGACTGTAAACAGATTGGATTGATGGTTGTTTGACCTTGTATTTGATGAACTTAGACAAAGATTTGCATTACAATTTGGCTTGTAGAGTTGGACTAGTAATAGAATTGGATTAGATTGGATTAATGGATTTGGAATTTGGATTTGAATTTGGCCAATGATTTGGATTATGAATTGGCTTGTAGTTTTGGATACATTTTAGAGTTGATATAATAAAAAAGGGGCTTTGCCCCTGTATTTGTATTTGGCTCCATGTATCATATAATTAATGGCAATAAGCTTTCCATTCTGTCTTGCAGAAAAGCATCCCCATACTGTAGCACCATTCTGCCACCACCATGCTTTACGGTAGGGAGGGTGTTACCTGGGTGACGGGAAAAGCACTTTGCTTTCAGGCCAAAGAGCTGAACTTTAATCTCATCAGATTCCAAATACCTTTTATATTATATTCATCTTATAGAATCTATATGTTTGTGTGTGTGCATGTGAGTGTGTGTGTGTGTGTGTGTGTGTGTGTGTACAGGATGTGTATTGAATGATTTGATTTTTTTGGTGGCGCTGTACTGAGTGGGTGGATCTGATGTCTCTTTTCATCCAATCATTCAATAAATTTGGTTTTGAGAGCCGCCTTCACTTCCTGCAAGAAGCCAGTCTTATTGAACTCATACCTGTGGAAGAGAGAAACACACACTGATCAAGGAGCAGAAGGACTGAGCTCAACACACCAGACATTGAGAAACTCACAGGTTCAACAGTCACATTGATACTGATGGTCACTGAGAGATGATAAAATATCCAAAAATGCAGTTATATCAAAAACATATCCTGCAACTGAAGGAATTTGGGAATAACACTAAAAGCTCATACAAGTCTCCTGCATGTGTGTGCATGTATGTGTGTGTGTGCATGTGTGTGTGCATATGTGTGTGTGTGTGTGCAGCGGAGCAGCTCTGATAGGGCCGGGCAGTGGAGAGGCAGACGCTGATGGAGACGTGGAATCGTCAGCAGGGGAGGCTGACCAGGAGATGGGCGAAGAGCAGGTAACCCTCCTCCAATCTTCCCACAATGCACTGCGGCAGGACGGAGAATGTCCCCTCTTCCCTCCCTCCTTCCCTTATCTTAATTGTGGTGTTTTGCGTGAGTAGGGATGCAGTGGGACTGTTCCAAGGGGAAAGGGTGATACAGAATGCACACACACACACACACACACACACACACACACACACACACACACACACTCATACCCTCCTGTAGTATTCTGTAAGAACAGAAGCGGCAAGAGCAGTAGCTGTGTTTCTGCAGAGTGGAGAGTCTGCCTGAACTTCAACCTTTGACCTGTGACCTTGCCTCCCCTCTTGCCTGCCCTCCTCTGCAGCCAAGCAGCACGCCATCTCTGAGACTTGTACCCCAGTGGAGGTATTGAATGGGTTACTCTGTGTGGTCCCCCAAATTCATCCCACCCTGTTGCCACCCCTTTCCCAATCTCCTGATGATGGGGGAACGAGGCTTTGTTCAACCAATCATGGGTCTCAATCGCCGTCTTGGAACCAGTGAAAAGGCTTTTGCTGTCCATATCTAAACACTGATTGGTTCTAGTTAGTGAGTCATTGATGACACTTGAAGACTCCACCCAGTTTTGGTGTTCGATAAGCCTTGCTCTCTCCTCACCTTTAAGCTGCGTCTCCCTCTCACACCTGACTTTAATTATTGTGAGAAGTACTTCAGCCCACCAGGGGGGTATACTACGAAGCACGATTACTTAGTTAGTTGGATAACTGTACAGAGTAAAACCCGGAACCATCCCAAATCTGGAACATGGACTGAAGTAAAAAGAGCTGTTTCTGGCTAACTCAGTAATCCTGCTTCATATTATAACCCCCCAGATGCCCGTAAAGTTCATGTTTTCTGAGCGTTTTTATAGAAACATTACTTCTCTTGCGCATGTTTGTGTTGGAGACACATTTTATTGTAAATTCTTAGTGATCTGCAGGAGTTTTCAAATTGGCATCTAAAGAGCTGAAGTTTTTCAAATAAGTGTTTGACACATGGTGCGTTCCAATAATCGAAAAATGCACCCTCCCTTCCTCCACTACCTGCTCCTCTACTCCGTGCCCCGGAAACGGATCTTTGTGTTTTAATCTAATGTTGCTGATTACATCTTAATTACGTATTAATGGTTACATATTAATGAATGTCTCCGCAATGTCAGGTGCAGTGTATACTGTACGTGCAAATACTTGCACTCAAAACGTTCAGACAGTTTTGCTTACTTCCGGGTAGGAAAGTAGTGGTAGTGGGAGAGTGGAGGAAGGGAGGAAAGGAGAAAAGGAGTGGTAGTGAGGGAGTGGAGGAAGAGAGGAAAGGAGGAGAGGAGTGGTAGTGGGGGAGTGGAGGAAGAGAGGAGGGGAGTGAAGAATATTGGGACGCACCCACAGTCTCTGTCATTTCCAGTGAAATGTGTCCCTCTCTGTCGCCATCTGCAGGAGCTTCTGAGTCATTCACCCACACACACACACACACACACACACACACACACATATATACATTCGTGTCTGTCTGTGTTATACTGTCAGATTTCATTGATAACATAAACTTAGTTTTTAGAGTGTTTTTACTTTTAGCAGAATTGGAGGTGCTTTACTGTCATAAATTGTATTTCCCAAATGAAGAATACTTTAGTCTAAACTTGAAAAGACAGCACTTTAAGTGTGTGTAGTAGGTTACCCTGCAGTACTGTATGGTAGTTTACCATAGTATAGGTTATCCTACAGTGGTGTATGGTAGTTTGCAGTGGTATATGTTATCATGTAGTATAGTGTGAGGTTGGTCTCCCTCTCATCCCCCCCCCCCCCCCCCCACCTCCCTCCTGTCTCTCTGATTCCCTGCTTGAGGATTTGGGGGGTTACCTTTGAGCCTCTCCCTCCCTCCTGTGTCTCTGATTCCCTGCTTGAGGATTTGGGGGGTTATCTTTGAGCCTCTCCCTCCCTCCTGTGTCTCTGATTCCCTGCTTGAGGATTTGGGGGGTTATCTTTGAGCCTCTTTGCTGTAGAGGAACGGTACTGCTGCAGTGTTTCAGGCTCTCAGCTGCTCATTCAGTTACAAGAAAGAAGCTTTACCTGGTGAGGCCGTCTCATTGTGTACTAATTATAAATGCCAGTTACTCACTGGTGTAAAGAATTACAGACACTTTTACCATTATATTAGTTAGGCTTCAGTATTGTTTGAGTATACTGGCCAACTCAAATATTGTTATTTTTTATTTTTCCAAATAACAAAAATGTGGTAGAGAGTAAAATAAAAACTGGGAGTAAACAAAAAATTTAAAAGTAAAACCAAATATAAATGAGTCTGGTCTCTGCTCCTTATCAGGCCACATATTCTCATGTACGTACATCACACAGTATATTTCTCTGTCCAAGCAGCAGGAGAAGTGTCTTTTGGAATTACACAGCCACCCTTGGCATGACTGAGAAATGAAAAAGCCATGGTTTTATTGAACCAACTTCGAAACAGAGCATCACGGTGGAAACTCACATTGTCCCATATGACAACATGTGTGAGCTGCTCTGGTCTATCTTGTGTGTGTGTGTGTGTGTGTGTGTGTGTGTGTGTGTGTGTGTGTGTGTGTGTGTGTGCGTGTGTGTGTGTGTAAGCATGTGCACGTGTGAGTTTGTATATGTGTGTGTTTATGTGTGTATGTGCATGTGTGTGTCTGTGTGAATGTGTGTGGAGCTCATTTCTGCAGCACTGTGAAAGGCATATTTCCCCCATGTTTCAGGTCCTCTTTACAGTAAGGCTGGTAAAGATGCTTGGCTACTCTGAGCTGCAGAGGGGACAGGCTCTCCCCGATTAGCTCCGTGTCGCGGTGGCTTCAGTACGTACATGAGGGATACTGCCAGCTTAGCTTGTGCACACTATGCTGTCTGTACTGTGGTCCCCCTGTAGTAGTATAAATTAGGTACTCACTGAGAATTGGTATCTTGCAGTAAATAATAGTAGAGCTGGTCTACCTATTTGCATTTCTAAATGTTTGTCAGCCATTGTTTTCCACATACAGAAGAGCTCACATTTAGCCCTTTTATTTGTGCTAAAGCTCTTATTGCTGATTGAATAATTCAATCAACTAGTGTTTTACCTGGGAATAATGTGTGTGTTTATTGATATTGGAGTTTTAATGGCCGTGTTTTTCACATGACAAGAAAATATATACTTTTTAGAAATTGTGCCTAAAACGGAAAAATTGTGTGAAATGTACTCAAAAAGTGTTCAAGAGACTGAAATTTGTGTTAAAACAAGCAAAATAGTGCGTATAATTTTGAAAAAATTGTCTATCTGTTGGCACATACACTTAATGTTTTATTTATAGGGTCATAATACCAATTTTAGTGTCTAAACAATTGAAAAGAACTAACACGAAAATGAAGGTTTTTGCACAAAAATGGACAGAAACACAGCCTTATTTTAGAATAGCTTTCCCCATGCCAGCATGCTTACCATACCATTCACCTCAGCTGATTTAAAAAATGAGACCACGCCCACTACAGTGATGTCACACCAATCAAAACATTTATTTTATGTTCAGCACATATACAGCTACAATTCAGTAACATCTGTTGTGATTCATCATCATCACCCCGCTTATTCCTATTCAGGGTCACGGGGGGTGCTGGAGCCTATCCCAGCATACATTGGGCGAGAGGCAGGAATACACCCTGGACAGGCCGCCAATCCATCACAGAGCACTCACACCATTCACTCACTCACTCATTCATTCATTCATTCATTCATTCATACCTATGGGCAATTTAGAGTCTCCAATTAGCCTAACCTGCATGTTTTTGGACTGTGGGAGGAAACCGGAGTACCCGGAGGAAACCCACGCTGACACAGGGAGAACATGCAAACTCCACACAGAAAGGCCCTCGGCCGGATTCAAACTCGGTACCTTCTTGCTGTAAGGCAACAGTGCTAACCACTGCACCACCGTGCCGCCATCTGTTGTGATTGGTTTACAAAATTACCACCATACAATACCAATTTGCTAAAGTGTCCCTTTCACCCTGATGTCCCACTCAATCTACATATACATGTACAGTCAAGCCGGAAATTCTGCAACATCGAATCTGAGCCTCATTTTGGTCACAACAGGAGAGAACATCAATATGCAGACAATGATTTAGTTAAGATTAACAAGAAGCCTGAAATTAAACGCAAATTAATAATTATGTTGTCAGAAATATCGTTTGTGAATAATATACATAGCCTGGCCCCATCTCATCAATTGTGTGATTGTAGTCTAAACCTCACAAAAACAAGATAATATGTATGAGATTGTCTTTAAACAATTTAATTATTCAATTGTGGCATTTTTATCTATTTTGGCTCCATCTATCATGTCCTAAATGGCAATAAGCTTCCATTCCGCCTTGCTGAAAAGCATCCCCACAATATGATGCTGCCACCACCACGCTTTACGGCAGGGATAGGGTTACCTGGGTGATGATGGGGAAAGCACCTTGCTTTCAGACCAAAGAACTGAACTTTAATCTCATCAGATCACAAAATCTTCTACAGTATGTTATATAAATCTTATAAAATCTATATGTGTGTGTGTGTGTGTGTGTGTGTGTGTGTGTGTGTGTGTGTGTGTGTGTGTGTGTGTGTGTGTGTGTGTGTGTGTGTGTGTGTGTGTGTGTGTATTGATTGATTGATTGAAACCTTTATTTCAACAGGGAAGAACATACTGAGACCAAGTCTCTTTCACAGATGTGCTTACAATCAACATATACAGTCAATACAGTAGCAAAGGTACAAAAAGTAGTAAATAAGTACAGATACAATAAGCAAATTAAACAATAAAACCTGCATATCACTCTAACCTAATGCAATACAACCTGCATATCTCTCTATCCTAATACAATACAAACTGCATATCTCTCTATCCTAATACAATACAACCTGCATATCACTCTAACCTAATACAATACAACCTGCATAACTCTCTATCCTAATACAATAAAAACCTACATAACTTTCTATCCTAATACAATAAAAACCAGCATATCTCTCTAACCTAATACAATATCATAACTCTCTATCCTAATACAATACAACCTGCATAACTCTCTATCCTAATACAATAAAAACCAGCATATCTCTCTAACCTAATACAATATCATAACTCTCTATCCTAATACAATACAACCTGCATAACTCTCTAACCTAATACAATATCATAACTCTCTATCCTAATACAATACAACCTGCATAACTCTCTATCCTAATACAATAAAAACCAGCATATCTCTCTAACCTAATACAATATCATAACTCTCTATCCTAATACAATACAACCTGCATAACTCTCTATCCTAATACAATAAAAACCAGCATATCTCTCTAACCTAATACAATATCATAACTCTCTATCCTAATACAATACAACCTGCATAACTCTCTATCCTAATACAATAAAAACCAACATAACTTTCTATCCTAATACAATAAAAACCAGCATATGTCTCTAACCTAATACAATATAACCTGCATATCTCTCTATCCTAATACAATAAAAACCTGTATATCTCTCTATCCTAATACAATACAAACAACAAGAAATGCATAGAACATAGGAAAAAAGAGGGGGGGGGGGTGGGCTATTGGGTGGGCTATTGGGTGGGGGGGGGGGGTGGGGAGGCGGGTGAATGCATGCATGTGTGTGCAAGTGTGTATAGCTGTGAGTAGTCCATGTTTATGTGTGCGTAAGACTGAAGGTTACATTCTGGCACTCAGCAATCTTGATAACTCAAGTCCGTATAATCTTTTCACAAAACACAGCAAGTTGCTATGGAGATATCCTCGATGTAACTAGTCCGTAGGTCTTTTCGCGATAACACAGCAGGTTGCTATGGAGATATCCTTGAATGCCCTGTCCAGAAGTAAACAAAAGAAGATAGGTGCGTAGGAACGCCTCTTTGCATGTGAGTCTTCTGGGAGAGATTTCTGCAGGCGGCCTTGCAGGTCAACAAGCGATGGGGTTCCGAAAACAAGATTAGATGTTTGGGTTATAGCGAGGAAAACAGCATTCCAATTTGTTACTCCTCTATACTCTCTGGGTCTCTCAGCTTGACCACTTCTCCTCGCAAAACAGTGATTTCTTCCAAAACGTTAACCATCTTGTGATTTAGGTCACATATCGCAACAGTCTGAGTACTCACTGCTCTGCCCACCTCGTTAATCATCACGGGCAGCCTTTGGCCTTCTTGAATAGCTCCCATCTTTCTAATTTTCCGATAGACCAGGGCAACGCTCAGTCCGAGAAGCAATTGTCCTGCCATCATAAATCCAAATATGTAGACGTCCTCCACGTCTTCCACGGAGAGAACCGCCAGGCAAAGAACCCACCAGTTCTCCCACGCATCCATTATGTAGCCCGCAGCGAAAGTCCCGTCTGGGCAAGTAGGTTCCCCCGAACCAGTGCTTCTTGTTGAAATAATTTTGTCAATTGCGTTGAGAGACCAGCTTATCAATTCCATAATTTTGTAGTTTCAAAGAAACCGTGCAAAGAATGGTTCCGAGCGGGTGGGAGAGGAGAGGAGAGGAGAGAGGAGAGAGAGAATATGCGACCGCCTCCGTCAAGAGCCAAGCAGGAAGTGTATGGTGTGTGTGTGTGTGTGTGTGTGTGTGTGTGTGTGTGTGTGTGTGTGTGTGTGTGTGGTGTGTGTGTGTGTGTGTGTGTGTGTGTGTGTGTGTGTGTGTGTGTGTGTGTGTACAGAGGGAGGGTTTTGAATGATTTGGTGTCTTTGTTAGTGCTGTACTGAGTGGGTGGATCTGATGTCTGGGTTCATCCAATCATTCAATGAATTTGGTTTTGAGAGCCGCCTTCACTTCCTGCAAGAAGCCAGTCTTATTGCACTCAAGGCTGTGGAAGAAAGAAACACACACTGATCAAGGAGCAGAAGGACTGAGCTCAACACACCAGACATGGAGAAACTCACAGGTTCAACAGTTACATTGATACTGCTGGTCACTGAGAGATGATCAAATATCCAATAATTTATATTTATGCCAAAAACAAATCCTGCAACTGCAGGCATTTGGGAATAACACTAAAAGTCTGTACCCCTCTGCTTGGGGGATGTCAGTGAAGACGACTCTGTCTGCAGCTCTATTGGTTGCAGCCACAGTAAAAACCAACTTCTGCTTAAAGGCTCTTTGCAGCAGCTTCAGCACCTCCTGGCCCTCTGGGCTGTTCGGTAACCAGGCCTCTGTTTGGATTCCAGTAAAGGGCTTCCCTGGGTTGGGATGGGCCTCCTGGACACAGAATATAACACACAGGGGAAAAGGGGAACTGTATGGAAAATATTACGCATGCATATATACACGTGTGTACATGTTCAGCTTTCAAATAAATTAAATTAGTCTTTTTACAGAAATACTGTCTCAAAGGAAAAGAGTTTGCACTTCATTGGAAAATAGAACATTTGGAAAAGGCTGAGTCTGACCAAGGGCTATGCTCAAAATATTCAAATAGCAATATATCATAAATTCACTGTTAATGATCCATGTATCAATGCAATGAATGCTGTTTTGAAGCGTTTATAGTTTTGAAAAAAAATAATCCTTGCCATGAAATGTCCTCATTTGTATTACCAATAAGGTGCTGTTTTAAGAGCTGTTTTAATATTAAAATGTGAAAACCAAAACTAAGCATTCAAACATGTTTTTTGCGTAATGTATAATGTATTTTGTTCTATAAGTTACTTTAACTGTTTTAAATAAACAACTGTTGTACTCAGTGATGTTTTCCTCAGATTTAATTTTCAAAACTTTCAAAAAAAAATCACATTCAGATATTTATTTTGTAGTGACTGCTGTGTCAGGATATGTATTGTATAGTGACACCTGTATCGGGATATGCATTATATAGTGACCCCTGTATCGGGATATGTATTGTATAGTGACCCCTGTATCGGGATATGTATTGCATAGTGACCCCTGTATCAGGATATGTATTGTATAGTGACCCCTGTATCGGGATATGTATTATATAGTGACCCCTGTATCGGGATATGTATTGTATAGTGACCCCTGTATCGGGATATGTATTGTATAGTGACCCCTGTATCGGGATATGTATTGTATAGTAATCCCAGTATCGGGATATGTAAAAAAAACAACAAGTGAGAGAGTCGAGACACATCAGGCCAATATAGTAGAACATAACAGTAGCATGTTGGAGCACTGCAATCTATTACTGGGATAATATACAGTAATGAAATGTATTTGTTCATTGGAAACACAGTGATGAAATAGATTTGCAGTGAAATCCATTCATGATAATGCTGAAAGATTAATTTTTCCCCCCAGTCACATGACTCCACTACTACTGAAATATGAAGCACTCTTGAGTTCTTACCATTTGTATTCCATTGGGAATACTGTATGTGATCAATAAAAAATCTTCTGAAAAGTTAACGTTTTCCCATGTCATCTCTCCCTCTGGCTGGTCTCCCACCACTCTGAGTGCTTTTAGACACACTGGACACTGGAGACCCAGTGTTTCTACAGAACTCTTCAGACAGGCTGCACAGAAGACATGAGTACATATCAGCCTCTGCTTCTTCTTCAAGGGCTCCATGCAGAGGGGACAGGTCTCCACTTCAGCTGCTGTGGCTCTGGCTTCTGAGGGCTCCTCAGTCTCAGTAAAGCAGCCATAAATGCCCACTGCTCTGCCTGCCTTGGAGATCTTAGACATTTCCCCCTTGCAGACGTCCTCCAGTCGCTCTTTCAGCTCATAGACACATTTCCTCACTGACTCAAAGGAGAAATGTGGGTTGATAGTGATGCTGGGTAAGTCTCCAGGTCCAGGAGGGACACAGAGAGACTTAAAGCTCTAATGAGAGAGAGAGAGAGAGAGAGAGAGAAAGAGAGAGATGACATGCTTCATTTGAGCTCCTAAATTTTTGACAAATTTTGTTGTTTTTAAAATGAGATAAAACAAATAAACTCAGAAAACAATACCAGAAGAAAGAAGAGAATACAATTTTTAACTACAAAGTAAACAGTTTCTCATAAAAAGTTAAAACATAAGATGACACAGAAGAAAAGCAGCAAGAGGCAGAGGAGACATAAGCTATGTTTCCATCAACCTAATTTTATGCGCATTTTCAAGTATCGCATCAGAAAAGGTTGATGGAAACGGCAAAATTCGAAAAAACTTACTCTAATTCGCAAAAAAGTTTATACGCTCGCTTGAGGAGGTTTTTGTCTTTTGTGAAAAAGAGTTAATGCGCAAAACGGTAGATGGAAACACATTTGCCGAATAAGTTCTGACGTAGCGAACATTGAACTCACGTGACTGATCAGCCGTTTCCGCTGTCGGCGTCTTTCCGGATATCAATTCGATATCCAGTGCGCCGTACACCTGTGGCACAAGGCGCGTCGTGGAGTTGTGGTGTGCTATTGCCTGCGCCACGTCGGGTAATTTGACGTAGTATTGGCTCAACAGCTTGAATCGTATGGCCCTGCACACCGCATACACACAACGGTGAACGGTTGTCTTGCTGACACCAAATGTCTCTCCCACAACTCTGTATTCTGCACAGGTGGCCAACTTGTACAATGCGATGGCAATGCGTTTTCCCGTTGGAATCGGACGTTGTCCGGGGCTTGGCAGGGGCCCAACGAATGGACCGATCATATTGCACAGCCGTTCAAAAGTGGGCTTGGACATTCTGAAATGTTGCAGCCAAAGGCTGGCTGTGAAATGTCTGTCCACTATGACCTCCCAGAAGTCATGCCGGCGCTGTCTTTCCCATATGTATGGAGCCCGTCATCATATCACCCTTTCTGCCGCTGCTTGCATCAAAATCAATGCATCTCTCTGTCTTCGTCTTCGGATAGCATTAAACACGGCCAATATTCGTTGAATTGAAAGGACAATTACAACTTGCCCAGCTGAAACGAATTCCTGCAGACCTCTTTCCATTTTATTGCCAAGCGTTATGTTCTCCACGTGGGTATGTTACCAAGGCAACTGGTTTTGTTTACGATATGCAACCTCTACTTCTTCGCTCCAACTCAGTTGGTGGAAACGCACCTAATTCGCATTTTCTTTTTTTTTCTTTTTGCGAACTTTCCAAAAGTTCGCTTAAAATTCGAATGACATTTAGATGGAAACATAGCTACTGGGAGACGGTAGTTAGCAAACAACCAAAGAAAACGAAAGGAAAAAAGATCAAGAACCATCCCCAAAGCCAGTCCACTCAAATAAACAGGAGAGTGTAGAACGGTAAGCCTTTCTACATAAAAAAGAAAAGGAATTTAGACTAATTTCAATTTAGATTAAACCTTTTTCATGAATCAAAACTGTTAGCGTTACATTCAACTAGCTAAGCGAGCTAAGGTCAACAAGAGGGCAGACTAACAGGCAGTTGAAAATGGATACATTGTCTGACGCTACTATGGCAACAACCTTCCCCCTTGCTGTGAAATACCCGAAGGAGCTGAAAAGTGCACAGGCAAAAAAGGCCTATAAATTAAAATTACTCAGAGAAAACCCAGAAACTCTGATTGTAGACTGCTCACAAATAGGAGACAAGAGTGTTCCAACAAACCTGCTCCTCTATACAGTCTGTTGTCTGTTGGCTGTGACAACATTGTCACAGCCTGACACCAAGACCCCAACAAAACCAGGAAGCAAATGTGGCACATATAGAGACACTGAAATTGTGATCCTGATTGATTCGAATGGGAATTTTTTAAACGAAGAACAGCTCTTCCCTGGCCGAAAAGTTGTAAACATTTGGTTCCCAAAAACAGACATGCCCTGCAGCTGCTCACACAACCCACCCTTGGTGAACCCAGCCACATTATTATCCACATGGGTACCAATGACCTTAGGACACAGCAAGAGAGTGTGGCACAGTTTGTCAGGAGGGGCGCAGAGAAAGCAACGCAGACCTTTCAAAATTCTAAGGTCATTATCTCAACATTTCTGCACAGAAGAGATTTCCACCCTCTCACTATCCAGAAAATAAACGCAGAAATCTCCCGAGGATGTGCAAATGTCCACCTGGCACACCACCCTACCCTCGGGCCACACACCCTCCATGATCATGGGCACCTCCGTAAAGATTCTGTGAGCATCTTTGCCAAAAAGCTGAAGGACGTCGCACTCGGCCGAAGCCCAGACACCCCCCCCCCCCCCCAAGAGCAGCAGACGGCCCCCCAGCTTCCACCCGGCGGGCCCTCACTTCTCTTCACCTGCGAGAGGCCCCACCGCACACCAGTCACAGCCTCACCACCAGCACAGCCACCCCAGAGCATAAAACATAAAACATGTTGACATAATCATCCTTCAGGAAACCTGGTGTAGACCAGATTCTGTCACTCACTGTCCCCCAGACTACAAAGAGATTATTGTGTCATCCATAAAACACTCCACAACTAAATGTGGTCGAGATTCGGGAGGAATTATAATTTGGTACAAGTCAGAGCTCACAAAATTCATTACCGAAATTAAACTACAAAATTTGCATATTTGGCTCAAAATTCAGAGAGAGATAACAAACACCCCAAAGGACATCTTCCTATGCGCTGTCTACATTCCCCCCAGTGAATCCCCATATTATGATGAGGATATCTTCCCTAGTCTCCAC
The DNA here is from genome assembly GCA_022702515.1 of Ilyophis sp. 1 JC-2022. Classification (NCBI taxonomy): domain Eukaryota; kingdom Metazoa; phylum Chordata; class Actinopteri; order Anguilliformes; family Synaphobranchidae; genus Ilyophis; species Ilyophis sp. 1 JC-2022. Next base: position 7,851 of record JAKUDI010001058.1, on the reverse strand, counting down.
AGCGAAATCAGCAACTTTCAGGTCCAGGGGAGCGTGCTGATATGTGGAGATCTGAATGCTAGGACAGGCTCTCTGCCTGATCTCATAAATGAACAAGGAAACATTAATATATTTGGACAAAATTACCCACAAAATATAACTAACCACCAAAGAACAAGCTCTGACTTACAGGTCAACAAACATGGCAAGGATCTCCTGCAGCTCTGCCAAAGCCTGGGTCTGTACATCGTCAATGGTAGGTTACGAGGGGACTCTAGGGAGATACACCTATTGCTCACCTCTTGGCTGTAGTACAGTTGACCACATGGTCACAGATATGGACCCTTTCTCTTTCAGAGCATTCACTGTTAAAGCACTAACCTCTCTGTCTGATCACAGCCAAATTACTGTGTATATCAAAAGGACAGAAACTAACACCACCACACACACACAGGCCAGTAAGCTGTTCAGTATCCCCAAATCATACAGATGGGTCGAAAACAGCACCAAAGAGTTCCAGAAAGCAATCAACACCCAAGAAATCCAAACATTATTAGACACCTTTCTGGAAACCACATACACTCACAGTAAAGAAGGAGTCAATCTGGCAGTACAAAATATCAATCATATATTTAGAAAAGCTGCAAAGAAATCTCAATTGAAATTGTCAAAAAATATACCAAAACATCCCAAAGAGGAAAACTGGTTTGATATAGAGTGTCAAAATATAAGGAAAGTACTTAGGAAATTATCAAATCAAAAACATAGAGACCCAAAAAACACAGATTTACGCCTTAATTACTGTGAGACTCTAAAGCACTATAAACGTACACTCAGAACCAAAAACAATACACCAGCAAGCAACTGACATAAATTGAGGAGTCCATAAACACAAACAGATTCTGGGAAGAAAGTTGGAAAAAGCTAAAAAAAAAACAAATAATGAAGAATTGGCCATACAAAATGGAGAAATCTGGACTAACCATTTCAAAACACTGTATGAGAAAGTAACACCAGGTATGGAATCAAAGAAAAACCACATAAAAGAAAAATGTAATAAATTGGAATTGTCAATAAAAGACAACCAGAATCCGTTGGACTCCTCCATTACTGAGCTTGAGCTAAGGGAGAAACTTCAGGGCCTTAAATCTAAAAAAGCAAGTGGACCTGATAGCATTTTAAATGAGATGCTTAAACACTTTGACACAAAATTCCTTTTGGCCATTTTTAAACTATGGCCAAAATTGGATTCCAACCAAAACACCGCACATGTGATCATATTTACACCCTACACACCCTGATTGACAAACATGTCAACCAAGAAAAAAACAAAATATTTGCTTGTTTTATAGACTTCCGAAAAGCTTTCGATTCAATCTGGCATAAAGGTTTATTCTACAAATTGATTAAAAGTGGTGTAGGGGGTAAAATATACGACATTATTAAAACAATGTACACAGGCAATATGTGTGGCATCAAAATTGGCAACAAAAAAACAGATTTTTTTTACGTAGGGGCGTGGAGTGAAACAGGGCTGAAGTTTAAGTCCAACTCTATTCAATATCTATATCAACGATCTGGCAACTATGTTAGAGAAATCTTCAGCCCCCAGTCTCACTCTCCGTGACACCAAAATTAACCTCCTGCTCTATGCAGACGACCTGGTGCTGCTGTCACCCACTGAACATGGATTACAGCAGAGCCTGGAGCTGTTGGAGCAGTATTGCCAATCCTGGGCCTTGGCAAAAAACATTTAAAAAAAACTAAAATAATGATTTTTCAAAGAAGATCCAGATCTCAGGGAACTTCACAATAGGGGAAAAAGTAATTGAACACTACAAATTATAATTATTTAGGCCTGAAAATAAGTTATACAGGAAATTTCAACCTGGCAGTGAATGAACTGAAAGAGAAAGCACGCAGGGCATTCTATGCCATAAAACGTCAAATCCAACTACAAATTCCAATCAAAATTTGGCTAAAACTATTAGAATCAATAATCAAACCAATTGCCCTATATGGCAGTGAAGTGTGGGGTCCGCTTACAAAACAAGATTTCGACCAATGGGACAAACATCAAATTGAAACCCTGCATGCAGAACTCTGTAAAAATTTACTACAAGTACAGAGAAAAACTACAAACAATGCATGCAGGGCGGAATTGGGCCAATATCCATTACTAATCAAGATACAAAAAAGGGCAATAAAATTTTGGATACATAATAGCGACCCCCACTCGTATCATTACAAAGCCCTGCAATACCAAGAGCTGAGCAAAACAAAGAGTCCTCTCACACAGCTAGTCCTGAGGCTCAGTTCACTAACCACCCCTAACACCCCCCAGTCTCAGGACAGCATCACCATACATTCAATTAGAGTCAATCAAATTATAGCACAACACAAACAAAACTACACCACCTATTGGGACACACAAACACAAGCTCAAAGCAAAATGCAATGCTATTTGGCCCTAAAAAGACCATGGCAGAATATCTGACCACTGTGACTGACAAGAAACTAAGAACTATCTTGACAAAGTACAGACTCAGTGAGCACAGCCTGGCCATCGAAAAAGGCCTACATCGGCAAACATGGCTTCCAAAGGAAGAAAGGCTGTGCAAACATTGCCATCTCAACGAAGTTTGAGACAGAGCTGCACTTTTGTCACAAAATGTGAAAAATACACTCAAATTAGAAATACTTTCCCAAAATAGATCAGAGATACCCTCAATTAAAAAATTTAACAAACATCCAAAAACTCCCCATCCTCTTAAAAGAGGAGAGGACGTGCTGTGACCTGGCAGCACAATATATAGCTGCCTACCATCGTCTTAGGGACAGTTAGCGACAGGAATCAATATAATCATCATTATTATCATTGCCATTCATTATTATTATTATTTTTAATTGTATCTTTAATATTGTTTTCATGTATGGTTACTGTTTATTGGTTTCTAGTCTTTGCTGTTTTGTATTGTTCTGTGTTAGAAAGTATGTGTAGTTAGTATGTCTTGGACTGTTTTAATGCAGTATGATTTGGCAATACGGATATGTAATGTCTTGTCATGTCAATAAAGCGAATTGAATTGAATTGAGTCTGTCAGTCCATCTGAACAAGACTAACCAGAAGATTAAAGGACAACAGAAAGTGAACATGTCCACAGTGTGGGTCAGAAATTCCAGTCAGATAAGGAATCAGGAGCAGCTCCAATAGACAGAGAGCCAGTGATGTTACCTGGAGGAAATGGATGTGATCCTCTGTGTGTGAAAGCTGCTCTCTCCTCCTCAGCTCAGCAATCTCCTGCTCCAGTCGCTCCAGGAGTCCTTCAGCCCGACTCACTTTAGCCTTCTCCTGATCTCTGATCAGCTCTTTCACCTCAGTGCACCTTCTCTCAATAGAGTGGATCAGCTCTGTAAAGATCCTCTCACTGTCCTCCACTGTTGCCTGTGCAGAGCGCTGTTAGGAGATACAGAGAGAGGAGGGCTGTACATGTTAACTAGGCCTTTCACTCAGCTCTTACTGGGACCCCAGACAGCCTATTCCCCACAGTGTGGCTCAGTGGGATTGAGCCCCACAGGGCTGGAAAGTGGCCCAACACTGGGCTCCTCGCTGGTTGACTGGACGAGAGCACTGACTGAGCCCTGAAATGGCTCTTCCAGCAGCCAGCTGTTGTCTTCTCCTCTGATCAGTACCCACCTTGAGTGACTGCACAGCCTGTCTCAGATCCTGCAGCTCCTTCTCTCTCTCCTGGATTCTCTGCTGGAATTTACTCTGTGTCGCCCCAGCTGATTCTGTGGACACACACCAATCATTACACAATATTATGGTTGTAATATGTACATTTTGATGAGATAATGTAATTGCATCCCAATTCATTCAAATACATTGTCAGGCCAAACTACCTCTGACCACAACAATGAAAGATGAACCTTTGGTCAGTTCACTACATCAGCTTTAAATCATACTGGATCCTAAAGGTGTGCCATAAAAATAAAATAAAAATTCTGCCAGAGTCAGTGACGCCGCCAAGGGGTGGCCAGGGGGGGCCAAGGGGTGATATTTTACATGAGGTACAATTCATTTAAATCAATTAGTATATGTTATATATAATAGTTCATGCATGTGAAAGAAAATAACAAATGTATAGCCAGCCAGCCGCTTAAGAGCAGTGCACTGCCAGGAGACTGAGCGCAAATAGGCCCCGCCCATCCCGGGGGGGGAAACACATCCTGCTCTCCGCCCTCTATTGACTTGATGTGCTGGTGCCTTCTTGTCATTTCGATCCGTTAGCCAACAGCATAAAAATGTATATTGTTGTCCATGATTATGATTTTTTGTTTTGTTTTTCATTTTTGGACATATATAATATAATATTTTCGTTTACAAAAAGACACAGCAACAGCCAAATACAGCTGTATTGAAAAGAATTTGAGGCCTCTGTGTGGTGTTTTTAAACTCTAGTAGGCTTGTTCCTAGTAAATGTTTTGTTCCTTACAATCAATGTAGCTACTCCTTCAAATTAAAGCTGTATATTTGTCTTTTTAAGAAAAAGGACAACTACTAGCGTATTTGAAGAACAATGAATCGCCTATGTATATCCATATACATAACAAATTATTATTATTATTATTTTTTTTTTTATTCACATTTTTTATTTTCTTAATTATAATGGACATACACCAATAATAACATTTAACAACAACAAATGTGCCTAGACAATTCAATAATTCATATTAAACATAACATTCCAAATAATATCACACACAGGCATATATAAATCTTAAACACCCACACCCACACACACACACACAAATAAACACACTAGCTCAGTACAAATTTATAACTTTTTGCCCTTATAATTATCATTATCATGAATTAAGGATTTTTATTATTGCTACCGCTATAAATATTGTTACCCATTTTGTTTTGTTTTTAAATAGATATTTTTCACAACCCTGGAACACAACTCTAATCTTAAGGGAGCAAAACAGAAATACATAAACATACAACATCAACAAAAGGGGGTCTCATTTTACAATCTTAAGGTTGATGTATAGTTCAGGTGATAAATCGAGTAAAGAGAAGAGGGAAATAGATAACAAACATTCCCATTATAGGATACATTTGTATAGTTTATATTTTTATTATTGTATTTATGTAATATCCCTTTAATACAAATGTTTGTATCTTCTTCCCTCTTATTTACTATAATAAAAATAATTAGTCATTATTGTAGTATATAATAAATTAATATTGTAATATACAGTACTTTTATCTCAATCATGTTTTGTCAAACTCAATATACCCGCTGTCACATGCATGATCTTAAGCGTTAAAGGTTGACATTGATATAGTAATCCTCTCCCATATTTCATTTTCTTGTAAATATACTTTAGCTAGGTTGCAGCTCATTTTTTCTAGCATCAACATTTCATAGTATGATTTGAGCCTCAGTTCCTCTGACACGGCCTCAATATTCTTCCAATATTGCAAGAAGACGTTTAGCACACATACATGCTATTGAAATAATTATTTTTTTACTTCTGTCTCTAGTTATATTATCCAAATAGTTCAAGATGCAGATCTTTGGGTTCGAGAGGAACTGGAATTCCTGAAAGAGATGATGCCGTTTTGGTAACCATGGACCAGTATCTTACAAGCTTCGGACAATCTCCAGATCATATGCACAAACTGTCCCCAGTCTCTCTCTTACAAATGTGCCAACATAAATCAGAATTATTTGCATCGATTAAGTTTTAATTTCCTGGGGGTTAGGTACACTCTATGAATTATTTTGAAGTGAATTAATTTGTTCCGAACAGAGTTGGGACACTGTGCATATTTTCTCCAGATAATTTTCCCAAAAACTTGTGGGTTCTATTTGTTCACCTAGGTCCTTTTTCCCAAGTACTCTTCCACAGCATGATGTATCGAACCACCAGAGCAATCTTAAGGGTTTTTAAATATATTTGAACCAGCTATATGTTTGTTTGCTTTCGTTATCTATTTTTTAAGTGTTTACCTCAATTGCAGACAACTTTGGAAGAGATGTTTGGTCTCCAAGATGGTTTAAGAAGTTGTGACCTGATTTGTAAATATTGTAAAAAGTCTTTTATTTATTTGATAAACCAAACTCATCTTTCATTTTGCTGGTGGAAATGATCTCAGTTTGTGGTGATCAAAAAGATCGGAACTTATTAAATATACCTTTAGATTCCCCATTCTCTATTTACAAAAGGTTTACCAATTATTTAAAATGCCCACAATTTCTCCATAGGGGTGTTGTTGAGAGAATTTAATTCCATCAAAACTTAAGGTTTCTGTGTAAAATGGAAGCAATTTCACAAGAGAATTGTATGATGGGATTTTTATTTGTTCCCAATACTTTGGGTAATACCATAGAGCATTTAATGATAAAGAACATGTACTCATAGTTAGTATTTCTTGTTCTATGGTTTCCCAGGAGGTATGATTATGTTTCCTCATTGTATGCCCATTTGGAGAGGTACCTTGAGTTAAAAGCAATGTCATATTTATAAATGTCAGGAAGGCCCAGACCACCTCTTTTTCTGTCTAAAATAAGTTTTGAACGGCTTATTTCTATGGTGTTTGTCTTATCCATAGAAATTTATTAAACAGAGTGTTAAGCTTCTTGAACCCGTCTTTGTTGAAGGAAAGGGAAATAGCACTAAAGAGTAAGGTAATACGTGGGGGGGTGGAGAATATTCATTTTTATTGATGTCTATCTTGCCCCAGAGAGAGAAAGGGAGACATTTCCATTTTTCCAAGTCTTCTGTTATTTTCTGTAATCATCTTAGACCATATTGTAGTGGGGAATTTGGGTCAATATGAGTTTTCAAAGTTATTCCTAAATATTTGATCCCTGTTGGGGACCATTTTGAATGGAAAGTCTGCCATATTGGAATTGTGGCTAATGCAAATTTAAAAGGTAGTGGGCTTCAGATTTTTTCCTCCCCAATTAATTTTGTAAACCAAGATATGCTGCTGAAGCTTGAAATTGTCTGTAGAACATTAATTAACGATGTTTGGGGATTTTTGACTGTTTAGAAGGATATCATCAGCATAAAATATTTATCTTAATGATTTCTTTACCTATATCAATTCCTTGTATTTTTTTTGTCAGATCTTATTAGACATGCTAGGGGTTCTAAAGAAAGAATAAAAAGTATAGGGGATAGCACACATCCTTGGCGAGTTCTCTCCTCTGGATCGGAAAGAAATAGCATCTGATGTCAGACCATTAGTACAGATTTTAGCATTTTGGGGTTTTATATAGTAATGATAGGTTTTTAATAAATTCAGATCCTATGCCAAACTCAGTAAGTGTTCTAAACAGATATGTCCATTCTATGCGAATCGAATGCATTTTCCGCATCCAGAGAGACTGCCACTGTTGGAATGGGGAGAGTTATTTAGCATAATGAAACGCATGCATAAGTTTTTCTCATTCCATCTGCCACCTGACGATCTTGACAAACCCAATTTGGGTTTACATAACAAATTAAAACAAGGAATTGTTGTAGAACTCAAAATGTTAACGGTTACGGTAACCTAGGTATTATGTCTGTGCACATCAGATAATTAGTAACATTAACTGTAAAATAAGAAACCAAAGTAATAATCAGTATGCGATTCCTTAACTGTTACGGTCGCTTATTGTTGTTTGTCACCCTGTCTTCTTTTCCATTATTTTGTTTTCTCCTTTCCCTTTTTTTAGGTCTGCCTCCCGGGGCTTAATTGGCTTCCCATGGCAATCACCGGTTTTTTGTTACAAAGGAGGTTTGAGACCGGATAAGAGGGTTCTTCAACTGGCGTCTTTTTTTTCCATTGTATTGTCGGTCAATTCTTAT